>OX579642.1:18432190-18677462 GCA_951230915.1 Antitrichia curtipendula
AAAATTGTTAGTTAGTTTGTTTTCTCTTCAATCTCTTGAGTCATTGACAAGATGTTTTGTAATTTTTTATATAAATTCAGAAATGTTTTTATTTCAAATTCTTCATCATATTGGCAAGTCGCTAATATCCAATCCAAGGGGGTCAATATCAAGGTAAACCAAAAATTCCAACTTAAATCCATAATTTGAAATCCGATTTTGAGTCTCCGGTGTGAAACAAAATTAACATGGCCTATGTGCTTGACATGCAAATCTGCGATATCAATCAGAACTCTTTTTCAATCGAATAGTCCCTAAGGTCTCTGAAACATTTGAATCATTTGTAGATTTAAATCATACCTATGCAAGAGTAGAATTTGATAAATATTGATCACAATAGATATACAAATATATATCTTCATCAATAGCATATCATAGTTTTGAGGGCTAAACACCCATATAATTTAGGAGGTGCTTCAAATGGCACTACACAAACTACCTAATAAGGTTGGTGCCGGCAATTCCTTGAACCACATGGTCTACCTAATCTCCTTGCTTGCAACGCTCTATTGTACTCCCTTGCATCTACCTCTTCAACTTCAACTTCACTTTCACAAAGAGCTTCTTGGTGGCTTGGGGTAGAAGTGGAACCAACTTCCCATCTACAAAGTCCTCCAAATACAAGGGATGCAAAAGCTCTTGCCTCATCTTCTTCACTCCTCAAAGCTACGTCCCAAAAATGCATAATCCAAGCCTCCAAGAAAGCCGTGTAATGCTCATGTGGTGACAATCGCGGATTCTCAGCTTCATAGTAAGGCAACCAAGACCTACAAAAGTCATCGCCATTGGGAAAATATTCACCTTGGTCAACCAATATGTCAGATATAAAAGTGGGAAAGTTGTTGATTGGAATGTCTTCAACACGAACCCATGATGGGTCAAAAGCACGTGCAAATGCATTGGAAGCTTCCGCTATCCAAGCGATTGGTGACGGCGGATGTAATGCACGAATCTCTTGAAAATTAGCTTGTGCTCTTGATCTCAAAGACTCCATGCGTAGATGTTCCATAGATGACTCCATTTGGACTTGCCTTGCAAGTAAAGGTTGCAAAGAGGTCTCGCTTTGAAAAGTCACGGATGGGATGTCCAAAGCTTGTGTAGATGGTGTGGTGGAACTGGATGCAATGGACACGACATTGGTTGCACCTTGGAAGCTTGCACCCTCGGATGGCGTTGCTCGTCTACGCTTGGATGGAGTGCTAGGACGGGGAGGTATCGAATGGGAACTTGATCCCCTTTGGCATCCATAAATGGGAGTGATGCTTCGACTTCCAACGATGACCTTGCACACCGGACAAGGCTTCCTCTTCTTTTGTAGCCATTGGGAAAGGCAAGACCAACAAAACAAGTGGCCGCATTTGGTGAGGACGGAATTGGTGGGGGTTTCCATGCAAATGTTGCAATGGAACACATCATGCTCCTCCATTGCTTGGGCACCAACAACCACCTTCTCAACATTGGAAGTCACACAAAGCATTGGATGGTTTTCTTCCATAGATGCCAATCTCACAAGGGATCTACAATGAATGACTCAAGGAACCCGCTTCTTGCTAGTGCCAACTTACCACTAGTCCCAACCCCTCGAATGTAGGCACCTCCTTGTATGACTAACTAATTGATACCTCTATCTTATCACACCTCAAATCTCACTAGAACTATTGTGAATCTACAAAAAGGACTTGCACCTCCCCTTCTTCCACTTGGTCACACTCTCCTACCAATTGCACACCCTTGTGTTAGACTCCCTATCTCCTTGTGGAAGCAAGTGAATTGTGTTCCAAGATGTTGCAAGTGTTCCTATTTATTTTTTTAGAAGAAGGTGATGGAGTGCCTCGGTTGGTGGATGCGTGGTCTCGAAAGGCATTAAGTGGGACCAATGCCTTGAGCACGAAACCCAAACATCCAAGCCTTGTTGTTGTGGAGGTCAAAACATGAATCCAACGTCGTAGCTATTGTGGGAGAATCTTGCCTTTGAGTCAATTCCTCAATCTTTGAACTTCTAGATTGGAGGCTAGCCAATTGGGAGGAATTTTACAATTCAAGGAAATGTAGCTTCTAAACATGTTTTTCTTTGAATCAAGAATGGATAAATGAAAGTTGGAGCTCAAAGATTTGCAAATTTGTAACTAGATAATGTAGAATTTGCAAACCTTTTAATCAACAAACTTTTTGTTTTTTTATTTTTTTATTTGAACCTCTTGAATCTCTTAGTGTTTGTTCTTTAGTTCTATTATAGCTTTATAGTTCTCTACCACTCTCTAACTAAATAAGTTTTTGAATATGGAGTGTACGGAGTATTTGGTTGGGAGATTATAAATCCTATCCGTTTGTAGTTTGTGAAGTTTTGGTTCTATCTCTAAGGATGCAATTTGAGACTCATCCTATGCTTTGTTGACATTGTGGTTGTTCCTTTTCAAGCCGCAACCACCTTTCAAATCACTAGCTTGTCAATTTGTGAAGTATGTGTTAATATGTTTGTATACCACCTTTTGATCTTTTACCTCTAGGGTTGTGAATTACTTGTTCCAACCTCAAACATTCTTTTTATGTATATTTCTTTGCCATAGTCTAGCTTGATGAGCCATATACATATGAGCTTTTAAAATTTGGAAAATACCGGTATACACTATTAGGTCAAAGAACATTATAATCATTTTACTTTATGGCCACAATCACCTTCCAATTAATGAATAAGTAATTGGATCTTGGAATGCTACTTGGGGCATAACTTATAGGTTTATGGCTTCACATAACATTGCTAATGTGATTGATTCGTTCCCCCTTACACAAGAGATAATTCCCCTTAGATGCCTAGGGAAAAATTGAGTTATAATGAGGTTGATGATTAGTTTGCATCTGCATTAAATTGGTTCTTAGTTGGAAAGGTCTGAGCTGACCCAATCCTTGTCTCAAAATCAACACTAATTTCAATTAAGTGGATATGACTTTGTTGACCTAGTGCTTGAAGGGCTCTCACTTTTGAGAGGAGCAGAAGGGACTCCCCTAGCAAAGGTTAACAATGTTATGGATGATGACTCAAGTGCAGGTGATTTTAGAGTCACTACTTACTACAATGCCTCCATTGTCAATTAGATTTTTTAGACCTTGTCATTACGGCCTCCTTGAATTGAAAATCCATTAACATACTTTTTTTTGTATGTGATTTGTTAATTAAAGAAGTAGTAAATTCTTATTATGAAATTTATGGATATATTGCCATCAAATCTAAGCCACTTGACATCTTCTAAAAGTTCTAAAAGTTATCAATGGTGCAAATCAAATTCAAAGTTCAAATATTGAGTGACCTTGAATCTTTTCAATGTGCGCTCCACCGTCTTGAAGGCTTTGCAATGGAATGCACCTTTGTCATTGGTACTCCAACATCATGCATTGTACATCCCATTTTCTTTGTCTCTTTTAGGTATATTTTGTTATAAAAAAAAATTGAAAGTGAACATCTCTTACTTGATAGGATTACTCTTGTGAGATGTTGAGTGTATACATTTCTTTGTCAATGAATTTTCCAACATTACTTGTTAAGTCTAAGGCATGAACATTCATTATAGGCCTTGTGGATCTTCAATTGTAGAAATCTATAGCATAATTAAAATGTGGCAAACGATTTATGGTTATTGATTTTAGAAAGTGAATCCCAACATGAGCTGATAGGCTAGCTATATGCATCAATTTCATTTATATTTGTCATTCAAGAAACAAAATATGTGATGCAAAAAATTTCAATTTCAATCTATAGTATATTATCCTAAATCCAAAGACTAACACTTAAAAAAATCTAGAAATTAACAATAATTAGTTATATCCATTTAGTCCCTAAGCATTTCCAAAGTTGGCATTGTGGATGATAAACAAATCCCATTAAGACAACGTTTTGTACAAATAATTTTTCATTCACCCATATTGAATGCTTGGGTTGCCAATAGACATCATTCCTTTATGACCAATTTGATGAAATTGAGATGTATGTATGTATGTATAGAGGGAAGTAAGAAAAGATCTACACAACTTTAACAAAGATCCATGATCAAAAGGGATCATCAAATGTATTGATGCCATTACCATTCAATTCATATTAAAATTAGCAAAAATAATCAAGCTAATTACTCTATTTAATTATGATCTATAATCAAGTTTTGACATTTTTTTATTACCTGTTTGATAGTAGAATTTTATTTTAAAACACTTTATGCAATGAAAATTTTTAATTTTGAGTCACTTGCACATTATGTCATTTTTGTTGTGTGGATTTTAATTCAGATTTTGGGAAGTAGTTAGTACTCACCAAGTTTTGAATTTTTTTTGGAAGATCTCAAAGATGAATTGGGCCACAAAGGAATAAATATAGCCTTGGATGTTTATGTCACAAAAGATGGTGAGGTCAAGTTCATGGATTTCATTCTATAAGGAGGTTCAATTCTCCTGCTTTTGTTCAGATGGAATTTCTTGCTGCCATCAGAGAACTCTTTGCGAGGAGGGGTGCATGGACTTTGTTTCATGGCGTTCCAACTCACGGCAGAAAAGATATTGGATTTCGAAGTTTTCGAAGCTTCCATTTGCAGGCTCATAAATTAATCTCGCTGAGTTCGCTGAAGCCTGTCTTAGATTCATGGAGACATAAGGATAGTTCAATATTCTGCCATACCCAAGCTGATCCATACCGAAGCTCAAGCAAACTATTTGGTCACTGATCCATCATCGAATTATTGTTGCCATTAAATGTACATTCTCACCAATCTACAACAGCGGGTCAAAATGTAAAAAACAACTGCACTTGAATAAAGGACACTGTGCAACTAATATGAAGAAATTCTTGATATGTACCAAGTTCAAATTTTTCTCCTTTCCAAGGTGCTACTCAGGATCGGCATACTGTGTCTGCAACGTTGATCATGAAGACAGAAGAAAAACAGATTCAACTTTGCGTTCATGAGGACAGAAAAAAATCTGCGTTCAAGTGCATTGATGTGCACAGCATCCCATCATCTAATGTCAGTTAGGTCGAACTTCTGTGCAGAGGACTTCGAAAAACATATGATTGGCACCCTACGACCTTATACAGTATCCAGATTTCAAATTCTTCAGTGCATTGAAACCTCTTTTCATTTGCTCACAAGAACATGTGAAAATTTGACCAGTGATAGGAATTACCGGTATGCTCAGCGGCAAATTTGGGTGTCTTCATCTTCAGCGGGAAAAAGGCATAGCACTCGGAAGTCTCATGACCAAAGATGGGCCACCTCTGGTATAGAAATTGCAAAAAGGTCACCTCTGGTTGTCCAAAACTAGAAACCCTGATACCAAATTTATGGACTGTTCTGAAGTTGAGAATGCAAGGTTTGAGAGTAAGACTGTCAAACAGGAATGGCAATCGATTCATAAAATAAAAGTGAATTGATTGCATCACAAACTTCGGAAGCAGTTCTGACAATCAGAAACGAAAATAACCATACCAATCAATCCAGTGAGTGGTTTTCATTAGGAGCGCAAGCGAGGGAAGCACTTTACCACATCTCAGCAGCTATGGCATAGAAATTGGGCCTCCAGTAGAACATCACCTATTATTGTCCCTAACGAGAAACCCTATCACCGAATTCAATCACTTTCTGAAACCGAAAAATGCTAGATCGAATAGGTCGATCAGGAGAACCAAAAATGGCATGCAGATAATAAGAGAAACTCATTAGCACCGCGAGGTTCACACATTTGCCACCAGGAGCCTTCGCACTTTACGACAGCTTGCAATGTGCACAGAAATCGATCCTCCTTTCAAACTAAAACAGAAACATCACCTTCGATTGTACTGAACACGAAACCAAGTCAATTCTGAAATGGGAAAAGGAAGCTTGGTACGGAAGTACCAGAAACAAGTGGCAGCCAATTCATAAAATTAAAATCCGCTGGTTGCATCGAAAACTTGGGATAAAATTCCAGCAATCAAAACACCAAAAAGTCATACCAATCAATCCCCCGGTAGAAAAAAAAAGGGCAGAAAACTTGGGAGACTCATGACCAAAGATGTGCCAGTCATTTGCCACCAGGAGCCTTTGCACATTACAGCAAACAGATGCATCACCTTCGAATGTGTCCTGCACAGGAAGCCCTACAACCGAATTCAAGCCAATTCTGAAACCGAATCGAAACAGAAGAACCAGAAACAGTGTCCACCAATTCACAAAATAAAAATACATTGCTTGCATCGCACGCTCCCCACCCCAAACCCTACCCCATCCTCAATCCAAATTCTAATTAAGTCGCCGCAGCAAGAGATGGTAGCACTTTCTTGATCATCGCTTCCACCTTGGACAACGAAATTGCGCCCTCATGTCGCCCCCCGACCAACGCCTCCCCATTCCGAAACATGAGCAACGTCGGCAACCCATACACCTTGTACTTCTCCACCAACTTCGGATTCGGATCCGTCTCCACTTTCACCACTTTCAGCTTCCCCGCGTACTTCCGGTCCACCACGTCCATACTCGAGGATACCAGCTTACAGGGACCACACCAATTCGCCCAGAAGTCGACCAGCACGGGGAGCTCCGATTGTAGAACCTCAGTGTCAAAATCTTCCTGCGTTGCGCTACCCACTTTGCATTGAATCCCTCTTAATCCCAAACCCTTAGGGTTCCGAATCTCAGACTTGGTGGAGAATCTGAATGCTGAAGGGAACTTCTGTAAGGGCATGGATACTTGCCGCAATCCGGTACTTCGGAGGAGTGGAGTTGCGACCGACGTCGGAGCTGTGCCGACGAGCGCTTGCGATGAGGAGAGCAGCATCTTTACCAATGCTCAGAACTCAGATTTTCAGCGAGATTTGCGAGAATTGCGACGAGAATTGTGACAATTTCTACGAGAATTGGGAGAATTGAAAGAATTGGGAGAATTGCTGTGAGAGTTGATGCAATTTGAAACCCTAGATTCGTCGCAACTGGAGATTGCGAAAGGAGATTAGAATTGGGGAGGAAGGGGGAAGTGATGATTGTTTGAGATTTTGGTGGGATTGGAGATGCCGCGAGATGAGGGGCTTTGGTTTTATCCGAAGAGATGAGGTCGTGGACTCGTGACCAGTTTCTTTTTTTCGTGCTCCTCTGCCCGCTGCCCGACCAGCAAAACCCGGAGGCCATTGAATTCCCTAGGAATAGGTTTGATGCATTAGAGTTAATTGTAAAGTTCTCCCCAATTTGTACTAGAAATACAATACCAAACGTCATCATCCCCCAATTTTTGATGTTTCAAGGAGTTTTTTACTTGTGTTTTTCTCTAATATTCTCAAATATTGGCCCATGGTTCTTCATTTTAACCCCTAAAGGACCGAGGGGGGTTTTAGAGTGACATTGTCAAAAAGTTGGGATTTTTGGTATTTTATTCAAAAATGAAAATTAGAACTTTTTTTTGAAACTTTAACCGTATCAAACTGAAGTTAAATATTATACAAGGGTGTGGAAAAAATTTCAGCCCATTTGACCACGCGGATTGAAAGATTATAACATTTGAAATGAGAAAAAAAACAATTTTTCATTGCTGTGAAACAGGGTCAGCAGACTTCGGGCCCTCTTGGAGTAAAATTTTTGCACTATACAAAAATGAAAATTTTGACCATTGATAAGTATACAATGTTGATTACACTCATGAAAACTTTTAGAAGCAACGGAGATGTCTAGCTTATAATAAATCACCCGGCAATGCAAAGAGGTAAAGTGAGTTGGCATTACACTAATCATTTTTTGATGATTTCTTGTGCAATGAAGAAAAAATTTATTTGAAATCCGAACGGTGAAAATTTAGAGATGAACATTTGGAGTATGAGGAAAAAATTTCAAGAGTTTTGACTTCATAAATTGCAAGATAATAGGGCTTGAAGTTAGAAGATAGTGTTTTTTCTTGAAACTGCCCTAATATAGGTAATAAAGCTTACCACTACTTAGAATTTGATTTGAAGACTAAAATTTGTTTTTGTTTTGACAATGGTTTGCCATATTTTATTAGTTTCATACAAGTCAAATTTCAAAAGTTGATGAGTTTTTTTGCAAAAGATTCTCCAAAGATTCTCAAATTGCCCAAGCTGCCCTAAAAGTTCAGGGCAGCATAACTTTTGATCCGGGCACCCGATTGGAAAAAAAATTAGTTTTTCATCAAGGAGGTGCATGTTTACACATTGTGTTCAAATTTCATGAACATCCAACCAAAGATGACTTTGTAAGAACCTACCCGAGATTTTTTGCGTACGTTGAACGGACACTTGGTCCTTTAGGGGTTAAGCACTTTATGATTATTTCTATTGCCATTGTAGCTCATTTGGATAGGTTTGAATGCATCAAACATAAACCATTCAAAAAAACTCTTAGTAATATGTTTGATCCATTGTGATTGTAGCTCATTCAAAAAACAGTAGGAATAGGTTTGATGCATTTTCAGTATTATTTTTATGCTGATTAAAATCTGATATCAAAATTATATTTTTACAATCTAAAATGAATGAACTAAAATGAATATTGAAATGATGAATTTGAAGGGAAAACAATGTCATATGTAGATACTGAAGTCATTTTTAATCAATCTATTGCAAAAACAACTTTAGGAATGCCTTAAAACACATCTCCTTGTCGATTTGATGCATATGTGACAATTTGTGAATGCAATTTTGGTATCAAATTTATCTATTTTGGTAATTAAACAATTTGGATTAGAAAGGCATCACACTTATTTTGAGCAAAGAAATTTTGAGTTGAGATTCAATTAATGTCCATCCAAATTTGATATCAAAACTCCATTTATTAGAAAATTTAAAAAAAAATTGGACCAACATCAAAATTACAAACATTAACGATAATACAATTGTACATATAATTGCGTGATGTTGTCATTGTTATATAATATTTAGGAATTTGAATTGTATGCATTGCTTTTTTGTCATAACATGGTGTCTTTTAAGGGGTTTTTTAATTTATGTTGTGATAATGAGTTCAAATTGCATATACTCGCTTTCACTTTAGTTGTAGATGGTTCCTATATTCCACACAATCTCCTTCAATAACTTTCTACACTTTCTAGTGCACATTCCTCTTGTATCCTATGAGCCACCAACTTCAATAAATGGTATCAATTAAAATATCGGACTATTTTTTTATATGAAACTACTTGCCAATCAAAGGTTCAAATCTTGAGAAGAATGTATACACTTTATGGTTTCTAATTTCGTGGATTTCAAAGCTAAGTCTAAGTTAATCAATAATTTGAAATCTCTCGTTTGTATAAATTTTTCGGCTTTGGAGCAACGTGTATAGATTTATTCAAGAAAAATCTACAAATTGTACACTCTTTGCATGTTGTACAAAATTATTTGAATTTTTGTCAACTAAATTATTTTTGTGTTATAACTCTTAAACCAATTTTTGCATTTATAATGTATTGCAAATAAAGTTTCTTTTACTAATCAATAACATTTTTATTTTCACTATAATAATGTTGTATTGACCAATCAAGAGGTTTTATTTAAAGATAAGGTAATTTCCTTTTAAAGGACCCTTTAAGCATGCCTACCTCTTAAATGACAAAAACACATACTTCAAAGAACAAGTCACTCCTACCTAGATAGGTGACGCATTTAAAATGTAGTGGTTTTAAGAAGAACACTACCTCATGCCCACGAATTGTAATTCTTGTAGTTGAATACATTAGCAAGAGACCATTATTCATGAAGATTAAAGCTCACAATTATTTTATTTTTTTTGCTTCTTCACATCATTCATTCAAAAAGCACTTGATCTTTTCAATATAGGAACCACATTCATTCCCGAAACAACTAAACATTGGTGATAAGAGATGAAAATTTTCATCCAACATTAGAAGGGTTGTAATCATAAATTTTTCAAGTGGGCTATTCCTAACCACCCAATAAAATGAGTGTCGAACACAAAAAATTCACAACATATCCTCATCAATGATATATCATAGTTTTTAGAATTAAAGATCCATATAACTTGGAGGTGCTTCAAATGGCACTACACAAACTACTTAATAAGGTTGACGTCATGGTCTACCTAATCTCCTTGCTTGCAATGCTCTATTGTATTCCCTTGCATCTACCTCTTCAACTTCAACTTCACTTTCACAAAGAGCTTCTTGGTGGCTTGGGGTAGAAGTGGAACCAACTTCCCATCTACAAAGTCCTCCAAATACAAGGGATGCAAAAGCTCTTGCCTCATCTTCTTCACTCCTCAAAGCTACGTCCCAAAAATGCATAATCCAAGCCTCCAAGAAAGCCGTGTAATGCTCATGTGGTGACAATTGCGGATTTTGAGCTTCATAGTAAGGCAACCAAGACCTACAAAAGTCATCGCCATTGGGAAAATATTCACCTTGGTCAACCAATATGTCGGATATAAAAGTGGGAAAGTTGTTGATTGGAATGTCTTCAACACGAACCCATGATGGGTCAAAAGCACGTGCAAATGCATTGGAAGCTTCCGCTATCCAAGTGATTGGTGACGGCGGATGTAATGCACGAATCTCTTGAAAATTAGCTTGTGCTCTTGATCTCAAAGACTCCATGCGTAGATGTTCCATAGATGACTCCATTTGGACTTGCCTTGCAAGTAAAGGTTGCAAAGAGGTCTCGCTTTGAAAAGTCACGGATGGGATGTCCAAAGCTTGTGTAGATGGTGTGGTGGAACTAGATGCAATGGACACGACATTGGTTGCACCTTGGAAGCTTGCACCCTCGGATGGCGTTGCTCGTTTACGCTTGGATGGAGTGCTAGGACGGGGAGGTATCGAATGGGAACTTGATCCCCTTTGGCATCCATAAATGGGAGTGATGCTTCGACTTCCAACGATGACCTTGCACACCGGACAAGGCTTCCTCTTCTTTTGTAGCCATTGGGAAAGGCAAGACCAACAAAACAAGTGGCCGCATTTGGTAAGGACGGAATTGGTGGGGGGTTCCATGCAAATGTTGCAATGGAACACATCATGCTCCTCCATTGCTTGGGCACCAACAACCACCTTCTCAACATTGGAAGTCACACAAAGCATTGGGTGGTTTTCCTCCATAGATGCCAATCTCACAAGGGATCTACAATGAATGACTCAAGGAACCCGCTTCTTGCTAGTGCCAACTTACCACTAGTCCCAACCCCTCGAATGTAGGCACCTCCTTGTATGACTAACTAATTGATACCTCTATCTTATCACACCTCAAATCTCACTAGAACTATTGTGAATCTACAAAAAGGACTTGCACCTCCCCTTCTTCTACTTGGTCACACTCTCCTACCAATTGCACACCCTTGTGTTAGACTCCCTATCTCCTTGTGGAAGCAAGTGTATTGTGTTTCAAGATGTTGCAAGTGGTCCTATTTATTTCTTTAGAAGAAGGTGATGGAGTGCCTCGGTTGGTGGATGCATGGTCTTGAAAGGCATTAAGTGGGACGAGTGCCTCGAGCACTAAACCCAAACATCCAAGCCTTGTTGTTGTGGAGGTCAAAACATGAATCCAACGCCGTAGTTATTGTGGGAGAATCTTGCCTTTGAGTCGATTCCTCAATCTTTGAACTTCTAGATTGGAGGCTAGCCAATTGGGAGGAATTTTACAATTCAAGGAAACGTAGCTTCTAAACATGTTTTTCTTTGAATCAAGAATGGATAAATGAAAGTTGGAGCTCAAAGATTTGCAAATTTGTAACTAGATAATGTAGAATTTGCAAACCTTTTAATCAACAAACTTCTTGTTTTGTTAATTTTCTATTCAAACCAATCAATGATGGAATGGTCACTCTAGCAAAATCAGATTTTTCCTTCCACCATTGATCGATGGTCTTCCCCGCCTTGAACCCCACAAGGAAGCCGACCGTAAGTCCGATGAAGAGAGGTTTGCGCCACATAACCTAAGCTTGTTCCTTTGGAAGGAAACTCCTTCGATAGTCATTTGTGCATGAAGAATTGTAATTATTTGTCTTTGTGGTGACACGACCTCTATGTAAACTTTTGCATGATAATATATGAATGACATGACAATAAACATGTTGTTAGTATAACCTTTGAATCTTGATAAATGTATTATTTTTGTTGAGCTTCGATGATGAACCCACTTCAGTTGAAATTGAATGGAACTTAGGTACCAAATCTATATAAAGTTTTAATGAAATGCTACACTAAGATATGTGTATCTATTATTTCAATTAATTACAATTGTATGGACCATAGTTATTATTATAAATTATAAATTAAATTTATTGAAAATAAATTAGCATTTACAAGAAGATTCCAATGCACTTTAGCATGCGTACTTGGGCATTGTATGAATATGTTATGAATTTTCAAAAGTTAAAAAATATATATAGGTGTATTCAAAAAGAACATTAGACTCTCATAAATTCTCAAATTTTGATTGTATACATATTGTATAGTCAATACCAAATTTTTTGTGACACTTTTTAGTCCAAATGTTGGTGTTATATTCTAGGCTCTATTGATTATAGGAGGACATACTTTAGTGTTGAACACAATTGTTGAGCATTCATAAACAAGGTCTTTTTTTTTACAGTACACCTACGGCAAGGACCGCTCACCTTCCTCAATTGTGGAGGAAGTGGCACTCCCTCCCAAATTCATAAAAGATAAGTGGTCCGTGCCATAGGTAAGGTAGTATGATCACCTTAAACTAAACAAATTTCTCTTGAAGACAAACATTATTGAGTGTCAAGAATCTCTCATTCTTTTTCAATCACATATACATACAATTTCACAACAAAATTGGGGGGAAAACCCGAGAACAATAAAAATTAGATTATAATATACACAAGTTATAAGAGGTCCAAGTTGAATCGAAAGATTCTCTTAAAAATTACACCCTATTTTCATTGTTCACATCTTGGGGAGCGTGCAACAAGCATCTACAATTTTATCATACAATTTTATCAAACACGTGCTCGGAGTTGTGCGATCGTACCTTACATTGTTCCAAAACACAACCACTCACGAGGTCACCGCACTCCGAAGTCCATACATATTTATATATTCCCTTTGACTGCATCGATCTTTCCATGTGCAAGTGTTTGGAAGTGGGACATCAGTTGATTCAAGCTCTACAGTGAAGTATTTTGTAAGCCATGCTTGAAAACTTCGTTTCGTAACACAACCCTGAAGAGGACAATCTCATCTTGTTTGCTTGATATTATTTGGTAAAATCTAAAAGTTTGGTACTATGAAATTTGTAGATTAAATGAGTGTTATGTTAGAAATTGGAAGAAAGGAGGAGCAGTTTAGGTATCTTAATGGTTTAACTCGTAAAGGAGTGAGGCCTTTTGTTTGCCAAGAAATCACTCAAAACTGCCATTTCTATAGCAAAGAGTAAAAAAAATTGAATATTGTTTGTTTTTTCCCACATCTAACTGTAGAATCTTATACCTAACTAGTATGAGAATGTGTGGAAAAAAATTCAGAATTTTTGACCGAATAGATTGCAAGATTTATGTGTTTAAAATGAAACATATAAGTTTTTAAGCACATTGCGGGATTAGATTATTTGGCTTTGAACCTTCATAAATTACATTTTTTGCACAAAAAGGGTTTTAAGGTTTAAATATTTATTTGGGGGAATTGAATTGAGTGTCTAGGAAAAAGAAAATTCAAAAAAATATAAATTTTATTCTTTAAAAAGTTATTAAGTAGAAGTAGAGTATGAGATAGAAGGAAAATCTGAATTATTAATATCTCTAAATTGGAATTAAAATGCGCTAATCCCAATGGTGGGATTGTTCTATAAAGCAAATAAAACCATGTGAAGTTTTTCTTATTTTTAAATTGTAAAAATTGAAATTGATGATCCTAAAGGATCAAATTCATTTACCTCACCATCACCCAAAAACAAAAAACATTTATTATATTTGATATATTATTGGTATCTTCTTGATAAATTGCTTAAAAAAAATGAATCCTACAAGTTATTTTTTCAAGAAGATGCTCTAATTGCCCCCAAAACAAGATTGTCCATAATTTTCTCATAATAAATCTAAATAGAATGAATCAAAGCTTTTTCATGTAGAAAAAAATATAATCTATGGAAAAAAAATTCAAATTAAGAAAAAAACCAAATTTTGAATTGTTTTTTGGTTGTCCCTTCTCCCCTATTTTTAGCTTATTTGGGCATAATTTTTGTTCATGGGCACCGATTGAAAAAAAAAATCCATGAAGCTAATAAGTTTTTCTAATTTCAAACAAAAATTCAAAAAATCAGCCTATAGGCACCTGCTCAAAATCCCATTTGTCTCTCGAAGGGACAATGGTCCTTTAAGTGTTAACATAAGTCCTTTCTTAAGGTAGAAGAATCTATTTTGGACATCCCCATGATTGTTGTTTAGAGTGACCTATTGTATACAATAGTTGGATGCATTGTTCATTAAAAAAACGTTCTTTGTTTGTACATTCTCATCCACTCATCTCTCCTCCCTCATCTTACTTAGGGAGAAGTACCAAAGCTAATCATAATAGGTGAGACCAAATTGAAAAATCCACATTTACACCAAATAAAATAATAATTACTGGAAAAAAAATTATTTTTATTTTTGCATTATTCCTCATCTTATTGATTTATTGTTTGCACACATTGGGCTCAATCAATTTTCCAACAAATTTCTCATATCCTATAGGTTGAAATGCTATAGTTATCAAAATCAGTACTTCTACCTTACATGATCTTATTGGAAGCCAAAAAAAGATTCCAACACACTTTAGCATGCATTATTTGTGCACCATAAGACTAAGTAAAGAACATTCAAAGTACAATCTTTAGATGTGTACCAGAAAAATAACACTAGACTCTCTCTCTCTTTCTTCTCTCTTATAAAATTTTTTTCCCCCAAACCTAGAGTTTATGCCAAGATGAATTGAAGAACAAATGGCGGAAAGCCGAAGGCAAGCTCATTTGTAAACTTTCATGTTTTGATTGTATACATCCCGTGCAGTCAATAGAATTAATCGTAAAGGTCATCCCCAGGGTGCAACAGTGGTGTCACAGAAATATTTAATTAAAGACTAGTACAAAAGAAACACACAACACCAAATTCCACAAGACCCCACTTTAGTTTGGGTGCTCCAAAGAGTTTCCTCCTATGTTTTTTTTTCTCAAACTCCAGCTCCTAGTCCCGCATTACATACACTTTATGTGATCCAATTGTAAGTATTGCCTTTTTGAGGGGGGCGTTGTTGATTTATGGGTGTACGTACACATGAACTTTAGCCCCCAAATCATGACTTTTTTTTGTCATGGTGGACTCGGTTTTGTTCTTCTTGGTTTAGCCGCTTTGTCCACCGAGTGGCGTGACTCATGTCCAAGCTGGCGTGCTCTGGTTTTTGCAAAATAATAAGCTCACAATGAATGATGCCCATCCAATACCATGAGCTGGCACTCCCCAGCACAAACATGACCCAGGCAGCGTGTTGTCGTCGCAGCCAGGCCTCTTCAACAGAACTGAACTCACTGCTGCAGCAGCTAGCCTAAGAATTATTATTATTATTATTATTATTTGAAACAAAGGATAATTAAGCACAACCTGACATTGAGAATCAGAGACCTGATTTTAACCTTGGAACGATGCGAGGGGTGACCCTGGAAATCATGCATTTTGTGTAACCGTGAGAGCAGGTTTTTTTTTTTTGGCGACAGGCCACCTTGCGTGCCCTCCCAGCAGAGGTCGATATCGGGAGGGAGCCGGGCCCAATGGCCAAATGCTCTGACGGATTCGGCGAATATCGCCAGAAAAAAAAACACTGCGTGAGAGTCACTGGAATAACAAAAAAAATTCAGAAGTATTCATTGGAAGTCAAGCTACTGTAGATGTTCTCCACTTTCCACAAAAAAATTCCAAGGATGAATAGTTGTAGTCCTGTCCTACACTGGAGAATTCCTTGTCATTCATCGGACACTTAAGGTGAGTACACCCAAAACCGCCACTTTTTGCTAATGAGCCTAGTTACTACTATTAGACTGGTCAAATTTTCATATATTCTTGTTGGCAAGTGAAGGGAGGTTCTAACGCACCAGAGAACGTGGCATTTGGACATCGTATGCAAAAGTTATTAAGGATCAAAGTTTGTTTCTGAAAGCCCTCCATCCAAATAGGTACATAACTGATTTTGGAAATGTACACAACCTGTAGATGGCGCTTTAAGGTCACGCCATTTTGGGGGTGCCTACCTTATTGTCTGTAGCATCCTTCCTGGGTTAAAGCTTAATTGGGTGCTACCACTTTGTTTGCTTGTCGCCGTATTTGATTGGGTTGATCAGGCTGTAATTTACCAATTGGCATCATGCAACGACTTATTGTTGGTTAACACATAAATGACATTGCTTTTGCTTGTTGCAATGGGATTGAGTCATCTTTAGGCAATATTAACCATAGCTGCTTGTAGAAAGCCAAGTCCTTATCATCTCTACAAAGTCTGCTTTCAACCCAAGTCATAAGATTGCAAGAGTATAATGTAAAAGTAAAGGGTACTTCCAAAAAATCAATGTTTTTGCATAGTTGAAGTTGTGATGAGCCTTTGACTAGCTCTTTTAGACACATAACATTTAAAAAAGTTGGCATCCTATGCTCATTCTCCAAGTAACCAAGTTCTACATGCATGGAGATAACCCTTGTATTTTTAGGAACAAAAATGAGTAAAAAATTGGTCTTGCAATGATGACCATTTCATTGTAAAATTTTAGAATTGATGTAATAAATGAAAATCTGTCACAAATCTAGAGCCAAAGTTCAAGATTGAATATGGGAGAGTGAAAGAACAAAAAAAAAAGACAACCAATTGGATTTTTTTCTTAAACAATTCAAATCTGAATGCAAGATGTGTATTCTAAGATGGATAGAGTTTAAGAAAAGGGGGAAGGAAATGCTACTTTAGATCTAATCTACTATTGGAAAACTCATTGAAAAAGGCCATGAGCGATCTATGCTAGGAACTCATTAGAATTCCAAGTATCATCATTGTTCAACTTTTTTCAGTGATTTTCTTGTGGGATGTTCCTCACATAGCTTGCCATGCGTTGCTACTATAAGCACACCGAAAGTCTCTAAATGCCTCTTTCGCATCTCAAAGGTTGGGCACAATCTTGCTAATACCGAGCAACATAGTTATAACCATACTACCTATAAGCACATGTTTCTTCTTCATTTGCTAGAGTTCCCCCATCCGATGACTCTTTGGTACATCCGCAAGCCACCTATACTTTTATAAATTTTTGTAAATTCAATAGTAAATCTTCTTCTAAATTTGAATACACCACTTGACAACTAATTTGATTATCTTGAGAATGAGCCCAAATTCAAGTGATTCTTTGCAATCCTAAGTCAAGAAACAATCATTTTAAAATTGATTAACACATTTTGGCAACTTAGGGCATTTTGGGAGAATCTTTTACTGAATCCTCATTGACTTTTGAAATATGTCATGTATGTAACTAATATAAAATGAGATACAATTGTCTAAATAATTTTTTGTTCTCAAATCACATTTGAAGAGGAGTAAAACTTTTTTAGCTATGCTAGGGCAATTTTGACAAAAAAACATTTTCTTCTAACTTCAAGCTCTATTACTTTGCAGTGTATAAACTCAAATCCATTTAACCTCTTTGCATTGCAGGAGATTTAGAATAAGGAGGGCTCTATATTTATTTTTGAAATTTTTTATAAGTGAAACTAATATCATATACTTATGAATACATTTTCATTTTTTGTAGAAAAAGAATTGTACTCCAAGAGGGCTCAAAGGCATATGAGTTTGTATGAATTTAAAAAAATTTATTTTTCTTGACTTCAAATGTTATGATCTTTCAATCCACGTGGTCAAATGGGATGAATTTTTTTCCACTTGTGTCCATACTTATTTAATACACTTTTGCATGGTTGGAATTTTAAAAAAGTTTTAATTTTGGTTTTGGACAGTGCATTAAAAATAGGCAATTTTAAACTTTTTCTCTTCCAAAAAAAACTCTTGGCCTTTAGGGATTAATTTAAGACTTTTGTGCAAGCAAGTCCCTTCTATGATTGAATTTCAAAGTTTTCTTTTTTTGCAAAATTAAGTCTCAAATACAAAAAATTGAATCTTTAGAAAAAAAATATCATTGCAAATTTGTTTTAGTCTCTAAAGGATTATAGTCTTGGAATGGATTGTTAACCCCTAACTGCCCAATCAACCATATATGGTTGATCTAAAATTTCACGCTCATTTTGGTGTAGGCAATTAATTCCTTTGATAGTTTTAAAATTTCTTAGGGGCAGTTTTGAAGGTTAATCCTATAAGTTATTGACTATGTTTTCACCAATGACACTCCAAAACTGCCATTTCTAGTACAAGTGCCAAACTTTAGAATTTTTTTTTTTGGACATATGTAACTATGGGCTTTTGTACTATGCTAGTTTGAGAAAATGTAGAAAAAAATTCGGAAATTTCCCCACCATTTAGAGTGCAAGATATTAGCATTTAAAGTGGAAAAGTGAAAATTGGCCCTCCCAAAACTTGGACAATTGCACTTCACAAGGTCACATTTATATGAAAAAATGTCCATGTTGGTGGTTACTATTTGGATTCAATCTTCAAAGTAAGTTGGCTACATGCTCAAAAAATTTAGATAATTTGGAATTGTACAATATATAGGAAAAAAACAGTAAGTAGAAAGAAGTAGAAAATGATTTAAAATACTAAACTATTAATAATTTATTTGAAAATTTGAAAAATGCCAATCCCAATGGTTGTAATGTTGTAATAAAAAATGTACACCTAATATTTTTATTTTTTTCCAAAAATATTAAAAATGAGTTAAATAAAGGACTTCAAAGTTCATCTTCAAGTAGAGAATCCATAACTACTTGCAAACTACCTACAACTAAAATTTTTCAAGACTTTCATCTCATTAATCAAAACGGGATGATCTAAAGCTATCCACATAACTATATATAAATCTAAAAAATCAACTTCAAATTTTAATTCTATAAAAAAGTGATTTTTAAAGAAGTTTTCTTAGCTATATGAGATGCTTGCCAAGCAATGAAAACTACATATTATACAATAACTTCTTGACCATGTAGTCAAAAGTTATGAAAATTGTTGGACCTTAAAGCTACTCCTTGTACACATGTTGTGTGAAAATTTCAAAGAAAATAAATAAATTTCCATTTGTATTGAGCTGCCAAAAAATGCTATGTTGCCAAAAAATGTCATTTGGTTCTTTAGAGGTTAATTACTTAAAGCTTTTATATTTTAGTAAAAAACAACAAATATTTTATTTTTGAGAGGTCCTCAAATTCATATATTTTCCATTAGTGAAGAATAAATCCTGAAAATTTAACTTAATTTCTTGGCTTTGAGCAAAGTTTGCTAATTTCACTTGATTTGAGATCTACAAAATTGTATGTATCCATTTGCTTTGAAAATGGTCCCAATGAAAAGTATAAAGTGTTTTTATGATTTTCACTGTTTGAAAATTTAAACATGCTAGTGTTGATTTGGAGTTATTTGCAATTTCTACTTATAAAAAAAATTGGCATTTTAACAATTGCAAGGTAGATTGGGTAATGAATTTGATAGCTCTTCATTTGAATTTCATCTAGGTAACAAAAAAAATGTGCAAAAGCCATAATTTTAATTTTAATTTTTTATTAGAATTTATATATATGTACTTCTAAAAACCTTTGATTCATTCTATTTGGAAAAGTGATGTGAAAATTGTAAAGTGCATTGTAATGTGGACAATCAAAGAATCTTCTTGAAAAAATAGTATATAGTATTCATTCCAAACTCAATTTTTATAGTTTTTCAAACTAAAACATTCCTAGAGTATAGATTATTTGCTTCAAAAATTTGACAATTAGAACTGACATATTTCAAAAGCATTCTAGAACTATTAACACTATAAATTTTCCTTCCATCTTATTCCTACTTCTTCTCAACAATTTTTTTAAGATTGAAAATTATTAAACAAAAAAACAATCTTTATTCAATATTTTAGATTCTATTCCCCACCATAAAGATTTAAACCTCAAAACTTTGTAGTGCAAAAAACTTAAGTTAAGGGGATTCAAAATCATAAAAGCTATTTATGCAAGGTAAAAATTAAAATCTCTTTGAACACTAATATTCTACAATCTACATGGTCAAAGTGTATGAAATTTTTCACACATTCTTGTACATATCTTGTGCAAGATCTCATAGTTGAATACACCAAAAATATTTCTTCAAATATATCTCTTTGCACTAGAAATGATAGTTTTGAAGCATTTTTGGGTGGAACATAGTCATAAATCTTTAGGAGTAATGCCTATTAGATATAATACAAAACTTATAACTATAAAAAATTATTTGGATGTGTTTAGTAGCAAGATTAAATATTATCCATTAGACATATTTATAAATCAATTTCAAATTTTTATCTTCAATTCATACAAGAAAAAAATAAAATAATTTTTTTTATTAGAAATCTTACTAACACATTGAAGGGAAATATTATGTATTTTGTGGTAATTTCCTTGTATAGGTATGGTTGGTGTTTTTGAACACATATGTCACTCTATATGCTCAAAAATACCACTCACAACTAGTTTTTTCTAGACTAAGCTTATTGATATTTTATTCAAATCAAAGATTTTTTTAGATGTATTTATATATGTATGCAGTGTCAACAAAGGATATGGAATAAAGAATTGTATGTAGATTTTTTTATCTCCATGCGGATGTGTCTCTTAATATACATCCCATATCCATGTATCCATGTATCCATATTTCCAAATATCCATCCTTGTATCCATATCTCTATCTATGTATCCATCATAGATTCTAAATAATTTTTTCTCAAGTAACACATGTCCCCGTGAATTTCAAAGGCAAAGTTTTTTTTTATGGGATAATGATTCCAATTTGGTACAAAAATAATTCAAATATAATCCAATTTATTTGAAACTTTTGGAACAAATATTGTCCAGCTAAGAAATGTGCCCAAATTAAAGTGGTAAACGTAAAATGGTTGATTGGAGGGATAAATTGAATAACAAACGGAAAATTTGATCTCTTTTATGCATGAAGGAGTGCAAGGACTTTGTTGTGGTGTATAAGGTTGGGTTCTTGATATGAATAGAAAGCTTTTGTGCATGAAGGAGTTCAAGGGCTTTGTTGTAGCATGTGAGGTTGCGTTCTTGGTACAAATAGAAAGCCTTGTGCACAAAGGAGTACAAGGGCTTTGTTTTGTGCCGTTTACATATGCCATGTGAATGATTTGTTTTTTCCAAAAGAAAAGATAATTTAAATCAATTTTTTAATTTATAAGAACTTTGAAATTTAGGAATTATAGGTCCAATTGTTATGAAACAAAGCTCGTACATCCCTCCTTGCACCGAGTTCTTCAAAGCTACTAAGAACAATGGCAAGAGACTCACAATTCTTAGATCTTAGCATATGAAACAAAACAAACAACCTAACTTAAGGTATAGAAGATTGAATATTCAGTCCAACATGTTGATTAGAATGGAGATACTAACATCGTAAGTAGCATGTGGTCGATCTACTAACGTGTTTCATTTAGTGTGTAGCTAGCCTCAAATATTATAATTATGTCTTAGAAACAAAGGAAAATTATGCACGCATGGAAATAAAAAAAGCACTACAAAGACCTAGTTTAAGCTTAATTGGATGTTGCGGGCTTGTTGCCTTGTCATTGTCCTTGATTGGGGTGATCTGATTGTAGTTTACCAATTAGCATCACTCAAAGACTTATTGATGCTTAAAATTTAAATGACCTTCCTATCTTTTTGTAGAAAAAACATGTGACCCTCATTATGCAAAAGACACATTCTTTCGGACCCAAACAACTATAACTTTGGTAAAAAAAATTAGAGATTTTTATTAGTTCAAACTTATAAAGATTATATTGCACTATGCAAGTACGCTACTTTTAATCACCCAAATAAATGATTGTTAACCATAAAAGATTCACAACATAACCTCATCAATGACATATCATAGTTTTAAAGGTTAAACACCCATATAATTTTGAAGTTGCTTCAAATGGCACTACACAAACTACCTAATAAGGTTGGTGCCGGCAATTCCTTGAACCACATGGTCTACCTAATCTCCTTGCTTGCAACGCTCTATTGTACTCCCTTGCATCTACCTCTTCAACTTCAACTTCACTTTCACAAAGAGGTTCCTCGTGGCTTGGGGTAGAAGTGGAACCAACTTCCCATCTACAAAGTCCTCCAAATACAAGGGATGCAAAAGCTCTTGCCTCATCTTCTTCACTCCTCAAAGCTACGTCCCAAAAATGCATAATCCAAGCCTCCAAGAAAGCCGTGTAATGCTCATGTGGTGACAATCGCGGATTCTCAGCTTCATAGTAAGGCAACCAAGACCTACAAAAGTCATCGCCAATGGGAAAATATTCACCTTGGTCAACCAATATGTCAGATATAAAAGTGGGAAAGTTGTTGATTGGAATGTCTTCAACACGAACCCATGATGGGTCAAAAGCACGTGCAAATGCATTGGAAGCTTCCGCTATCCAAGCGATTGGCGATGGCGGATGTAATGCATGAATCTCTTGAAAATTAGCTTGTGCTCTTGATCTCAAAGACTCCATGCGTAGATGTTCCATGGATGACTCCATTTGGACTTGCCTTGCAAGTAAAGGTTGCAAAGAGGTCTCGCTTTGAAAAGTCACGGATGGGATATCCAAAGCTTGTGTAGATGGTGTGGTGGAACTGGATGCAATGGACACGACATTGGTTGCACCTTGGAAGCTTGCACCCTCGGATGGCGCTGCTCGTCTACGCTTGGATGGAGCGCTAGGACGGGGAGGTACCAAATGGGAAGTTGATCTCCTTTGGCATCCATAAACGGAAGTGATGCTTCGACTTCCAATGATGACCTTGCACACCGGACAAGGCTTCCTCTTCTTTTGTAGCCATTGGGAAAGGCAAGACCAACAAAACAAGTGGCCGCATTTGGTGAGGACGGAATTGGTGGGGGTTTCCATGCAAATGTTGCAATGGAACACATCATGCTCCTCCATTGTTTGGGCACCAACAACCACCTTCTCATAGTTGGAGGTTACGCAAAGCATTGGGTGGTTTTCCTCCATGGATGCCAATCTCACAAGGGATCTACAATGAATGACTCAAGGAACCCGCTTCTTGCTAGTGCCAACTTACCACTAGTCCCAACCCCTCGAATGTAGGCACCTCCTTGTATGACTAACTAATTGATACCTCTATCTTATTACACTTCAAATCTCACTAGAACTATTGTGAATCTACAAAAAGGACTTGCACCTCCCCTTCCTCCACTTGGTCACACTCTCCTACCAATTGCACACCCTTGTGTTAGACTCCCTATCTCCTTGTGGAAGCAAGTGTATTGTGTCCCAAGATGTTGCAAGTGGTCCTATTTATTTTTTTAGAAGAAGGTGATGGAGTGCCTCGGTTGGTGGATGCGTGGTCTCGAAAGGCATTAAGTGGGACGAGTGCCTCGAGCACTAAACCCAAACATCCAAGTCTCGTTGTTGTGGAGGTCAAAACATTAATCCAACACTGTGGTTATTGTTGGAGAATCTTGCCTTTGAGTTGATTCCTCAATCTTTGAACTTCTAGATTGGAGGCTAGTTAATTGGAAATATTTTTTTCAATTCAAGGAAACGTAGCTCATAAACATGTTTTTCTTTGAATCAAGAATGGATAAAGTACTATTTGAGTTTAAGAATTTGCAAATTTGTAAACTAGGTAATGTAGACTTTGCAAACTTTTTAATTGACAATTTTTTGGTTTATTGTTTTATTATCCAAAACTCAAATATCACTACAGGTCTTCTAGTCCTATTCTAGTTTTATAAGCTACCACCACTACCCAAATTAGTAAATTTATAATTAAGGACTACATGTCTAGAGTATTAAGTTGAAAGACTATAAATCCTCTACCTTTTTTAATTGTAAAGTTTTGGTTTCAACCTTAAAGACTCGTTCAAACTCTCATTCTATGCTTCATTGACATTGTAATTCTAAATTTTTAAGCCACTATTACATCCAAAATCATTAAGCTAGTCAATTTGTAAAACACGTTTGCATACCACCTTTCAATCTTCTACCTCTTACTTTGTAAAGTTTGCTATTATGTATTGTTAGGTACACAAATTATAATCATTCCTCTCTAAGGTCAAAAGCAACTTTCAATGAATGAATGTGGAATTTAGATGCTACTTGGAGTTTGACGTATGGGTTTATTGCTTGAAGCAATGATGCCTTGAGTAGAGGTCATTTTAGAATCACCGCTCACTACAATGTCTCCATTGTCAAATAGATTTTTTTTGACCTTGTGATTGTGGCCTCTTTGAATTGAAATTCAATGCACACTTTTTTTAGCATGTAAGTTGTTGATAAATGAAGTAGTGAACTAATACTAATGAAATTTAAAAGTTAAGAATTTTTTTTTGTATTCATTTAGTCCCTAAGTATTCCAAGCCATTTGATGGGATCATAGCCCAATGCATTTGATTGGAATGGTGTAGGCTTGTCAATTCCCATGACCAACTACAACTCTTAAGAGTATATATTGCATGTGCATAGAAAACAACCTCAATTATAAGAGAGCAAGTTTGTTGAAAATAGAATACCCATATAGAACTTGATCCATCCCTATTTTTTAATTTCTCACCGTTAGGGACATCTAAGAAAGCACATATTATAATTTAACTTGCAATCTCTTCATTAGTGTTAATCATAATTAGAGTAGAAGGCAAATCTTTGAATTTTTTAGGTGATCAAATCATACAAAGCTCCCATCAAGTGGTGATGGGAGAAGTATATTAGCTAATTTGAATTATCACAATGCACTCATATGTTGTATAAAAAATCCATGCTTAGAGATTGTAGAACCCTTGTTTAACTATTCACTAGACCTAACAAATACCATGGAGACTTCAAAGATAGAAACTATATGTAGATGTTAATTTGGAAGCTTTAAATTAGAATTGTCTAATGTGCAATCTCCTCACTACGATGGAAACATGGATCACTACCTCATCAATCCTTGAGAAAAGGTATAAATCCTTTAAATGAAAAGGTTGTTCATTGAAGAAATCATATTTTTTGGTACATTGTAAACCAAATGCTTTAGGAAAACCAAAAGCACTTATTGGAGGTTAAACTTACTATTGTGCAAGACCTCTTCTTTTCACACAAAATTCCAAAGATGAATGTATATCCTTTCTCTCTTAAATAAAAGGATTCTTTATCATCCATTAGTCACTTTGCACCCTCCACATCCTTGCAAGGTTGATAATTTGTTTAGTCCAGTTTTTCAATCACTAAGGTGAAAATACCCAAATTCGTCCATGTACCCACTCATGACAAATAGACTTCCATTATTTATAAAATTGACTTCCAAAGCGTCCATATTAAAATAGTTTCCATATTTAACTATCATTAGTTGATTGCTAATTTATTTAGTTTGTAGTTTTTGAACCAAACCATATCACGATTTCATTGGCCAAGGGCATTCCACTTTGAAAATTACATGTCTAATCCAAATATTCTAACTAACATTTTTTATTTTTATAAATCACAATTCTCAATGGCTAATCTTACAAAAAAAATATTGTTTTTTTTCTAAAAATGTAAAGGTGCCTCCAACTACACTGAATTGCTTAGTTTGACTGTTTTTAGGTGTTTCCACCTCGATCAATTCCATTATATCTATCTCATATATGGTACAGTCGATTGACATAAAAATAAGTCAAGTCAAAATTCACCGCTTGGACAAGCAGCATCGACACCTGTCCACTTGACAGAGCATCGCCTCATTCGCAGTGGTTGCAACCCCACCCCCTACCTGAGTGCCAGTGAAAGATCAATAAATCATATTTTTTTGCAACCACGCCACGCCAACTGAAAATGCCTCCAACCTTGCAAACTCCAAATTCCTAGCAAGTTCCGTTTTCATCAAAGTCGACAAAAAAAATTCGACAAAACAGAACCTACCCCAACAGCCCTATGATTGGCCATCAATAACATAAAGGGTAGAGCCACAGAGGACAGGGCCACTCCTATCGTACTACTACTGATGAGTGAGTGAGTGAGTGAGTGAGGGTGTGCGCGCACTCGCGCGACCTATTTGCAAAAAGAATCTATGATCATGTGTGCTCATTGTTTCTGATGGGAAAAAGCGGAAGGAAGAAGAAAAAAAAAGAAAAGCGCACACGCCTTGAGTCACTCATAGAGAAAAAGAGGAGAGAGAGAGAGAGCACGTACAACGTACGATATTCTATTGCCCGTATATTTTTCATATTTGGTGCGTTTGACATTCATGTATTGGGCTTTTTTTAATTTATTTATAATGGGTTTCTGTTTTGGAAAAAAGCATTTTGATTATTGCTTGAATCCAAGAGTGTTGCATGGCTTGTAGTGCGGAAGGGGACGACGACTAAGCTTTAAGTTACGTTGTTGACGTGTTGGGGGAAGAATGAGAACTTGATATGGAGAATGATGCCCCCTTTTGTCAAATAAGGGGAATCATGATGATACTGTCTCTGCTCGGTGTGTAAGTCATACTGACCCACTTTAAAGTTACCGTCTATAAGTCTGTCGGAGACGTTGAAATATGGAATTGGTCCTCTATAGGCATTGAAAATGGGTAGTTGACGTACCTCCGAGAGACTCTTCATTCACGATGGTCTTTTTAGATCCAGAGTTCATATTAATAATGATTTATTAGGTTTAATGCTTGAAAATTGGGAATGCTTATTTGATAGACCAAAGCCTGCAAAAAATATTTGCGCCCACTAAGATAACAAGCTCTGAAATCGCACAGGCTCTAAAATCGCCCACATCCTCAAATGTGGGTAGTATGAACATGTTGTTTTTTTCATAGCTTTTAGCCATGTACAAACAATGTACATTTTAGGAGGTGGACAATTTTAGAGCCCTGTGCCATTTGAACTTCAAAATTTTATAACTAATTCCACAAAGCTTCCAAAAATACAAAACAACTTGGGTTTGATGTCGATTCTACTTGTTTTTCCAGGAAAATTTACTGAAAATTATTTGAAGAAGCTTCGCCTCCCCCAAAATTCAGTTTCAGCTCTTAGGTGGGCGATTTCTGAGCGTGTTACCTCCAGACGTGTACAGTATGCCTTCCTATGCTTCCCAAGTTGATGGTAATATTTAGCGACTAATTGGAAATTCAAAGTATTGAGATTCTTGGGAGGCCTTTGTGTGTTTGCTATTGTTTTCACTGTTTGCCGCTGATGATTGAGAGAGAAATAGAACTCTACAGTTGTCCTATTATCGTCAATTGGCTCAGGTCAGGGGGTCCCAAATTCTGGGCCAGGTGAACCGCCCCCCTCCCTTGTCCCCGGTTTTACCACAGAGAAAGACACAGGTGCTTTTTATTTGCCACACATGATAAAATATGGAAATTTTGAATTCATATTTGCAATCAGAGGTCCCCAAATTAGCTGTGAGTGGTGTAGAAAGTACATTAATCAAAATACGAAAATAGGGGGTCTTTTTTTAACATGCACCCTTGGAAAAGAAAGTTGGGAATTTTGGGGTTACCCTTGCCCAAATCCTGACTAGTGGCTGGGGGAAATGGTAGTTAGTTCAAATGTTAGCCGGTGGAATTGGGAAAAAAATCTGGTTGTGATTTGAAAACATTGGCAGAAATCCGGTGAAAAAACTTAATAAATTTACATTTGGAGTTAAAAAAAATAGAGAAAGTAGCTACACTAGGTACTTTATAAATTGGTTCAATACATAGTTAAAGGAAAGTAGCTAGTCAGGCTCAAAAAAATATCCGGAACACTAATCTTGATTGTAATTCTACTCAAAGCACAAACAACTAGGATTGGTATAGGTTTACATTTCTGTTTGCACTCTCTAAAAAGTGTGAAAGTTGCAACATTTTGGCAATTTAACCCTTAAGATCTTAGGAGTCCAATTGTGGTTGCAACATGGTGGGTTTTTTTTTGTATTTGAAATAGAAGGTGCAAGAATTGAGGTATACAATTTGGACAAAAATTTGTCTCATGGTAATCCAATAAAAAGTCAAAGTCATCTCTATGGTGTTGTATCTGAACATGCATACCAATGTACAATAATTAAGATTTTTCAAAAAATTATAACAAAGAAAAAATAATAAACTTATCTAGAGTATTTTGCAAATATTATCAAATTTTGAAAGGCCCAAATATCCACAATTCACCTCCAAAAGTCTAAAGTAGGATGATATCACCACAATTGGATTAAATAATGCATATAAAATTTGAATTAATAGATATTATTTCATTCATAATCTACATATTTTTTTGGATGTAAATAGCATCATCACTTCAATCTATGTTTATAATAGAAATATGGTCTAAGTAGACCAAAGGAATGACCATATGATGACCTCCAACTAGTCTAATAGGTCTTCTAGGTGTTTTATGGGCCTTTTTTGTAATCTACTTATACTATGCTTCCATGATACTAATTTGTCCTACTAGTGTGTATAAAACTAATTCACCAAAGTCATGTTATTTGTAATATAATCATTTTAAAGTAGATAGAAATATTATAGTTTTTGGTATCATTTTCTAAAAACTAAAGAATTACAGTGACACTAATTTTGTAGGTGATACCAATTTTGCAGTCTTCTTAATTGTAGACTTTTAAAGTATTCCAGAATTGTATCACTTTGAAAATTTAGAAAAAACAAACTATTCATGATTTATGTTTGTTAGTGGGGTTCTTATTTTAAGCAATAATTTAATAACAAAATAATAATAAATAATCTTGATGGAATATTATCTCCTAGAGGATAGATGAAAGAATTGTGACTTTGTTCCAATTTTAGTCAATCTGATTAATATTTTAATCAAAATTTGAAGTTAGATTGTACACTATATGCTTACTTGTCAAGCTTTTATTCATGTGATTTTGAGTAGAATTGCAAGTTTTACAAGTATTTCAAAATATAAGTCTTGATAGAGTTAGCTAGGGTCTTTTTCTTTATTAACATTTTTGAAATATTTTTTTAAATTTTGGTTATTAATCTTATTTATAAAAGAATTGTGATTCATTCTCTGTGAGAACTATAGAAAACTTTGTATTGTAGGCAATCAAGATAATCTTGTACACAAGTAGTTTAAGAAGTTCATAATCGAACTCAAATTATTATTGCATTAAAAAATTTGTATGTGTAGATTACTTGCTTCATATTCTTGCCACTGGAGATTACCATTCCTCAATTTGTATAAATCAAGTTTGTTAGCAACTTATCTTGGATCCCTTTCATCATATATGTCCATCTATTTGGTGATTTCATTTTTGTAACATATTACCAAGTTGCTTTAGTTGTGAATTATTTGTGTTTTTCAGCATGACTTTTGAAAGTTGAAATTTTATTTTGGAAAAGGGCTTAAAAAGTCATTATTTAGGAAGTTTAAGCATAACAATCTTATAATCAACAAACTTTTTAACATTGAAATATTAAAAGGGGTATACCAAAACAAGTCAACAAAAAGGTTATTGTGACTGAATCCATCCAAAACTCTAGAAATCCTCATGAATTTTTTTTGTAATGTCCTTAACAAAGGTATTGTGAGACAATATTGGATTGCAAACAACCTCCATCCTTTAGGAACTAAGAGAAAAAAACTTTGTTTCTTGGTACATTGATTTGTTCTATTAGTTTGTGTTATGAAATAAACCTACATATAGTTAAAACCATTTACAAGAGAAATATATTTTTACCAATGATACTTGTGAAGATTCTTCGGCATGAAAAACACTATTGTAGTACACATACAAAGGATAAAACTATTCTTCCCTTGTAAAAATTCATAAATTGCATATAAGTTTCTTTCGTTACATGCGCTAATAAGACAAATCATTGTAGATGAAATTGCTAATTTCTACAAAATCAAGGGATGACATTGTTCTTTTAGGGAATATTGTGCACATACTTTTCAACGAAGAATTAAACTTTCATCCATATTTTCATGTGTAGACATGAATGTAAATCTTTGATCTATCAATGATCACTTTCCACATTTAAAAAAAACTCTACCTATAGTGTGCAAAGAACAATCCTTTAGGAGGTGGGGGATATCATAGGGCTAGATTGCACCATTTCAAAAGAAATTTCCACTTTTTGCCAAAATTAAAGTAATCTTTTTTCACCATTTGTATTTAACCCCTAAAAGACTGTTGTCCCTTCGGGGGACAAATGGGATTTTGGGCAGGTACTTTCGGGTTGAATTTTTGTTGTGATTTTCTTAAACTTTTTTTGAAGATAGAAAAACTGATAAGCTTTGTGGGAGTATAACTTTTTTCACAATTGGTGCTCGGGAACAACATTTATGACCAAATAAGCTCAAAACAAGGGATGGGGGGCAACCTAGGCAACAAAAAAAATTTGAAAAAATTTGATTTCTTTTTCCTCATAGAATATATTTTTGTCTATTAGAAAAGCTTTGATTCATTTCATTTGGATTTGTTATGAGAAAGTTATGGACATTCTTGTTTTGGGGGCAGTTAAAGCATCTTCTCGAAAAAAATAACTTATAGGATTCATTTCTAAATGCAATTTTTCTAATTTTTTAGTTTCTTTATTTTTTCATGGTTTAGTTTACTTGCTAGAAAAATCTCACCACTGGGATTAGTGCATTTTAATTTCATCTAAAATATATGAATATTTTAGATTTTCCTTCTATCTTGTACCTATTTCTACTTAACAATTTTCTTAAGGATGATAATTAAATTTTTTTGAATTTTATTTACTTTTTCCTAGACTCTCAGCTTAATTCTCTACTATAAATATTTAAAGCTCAAAACGCTATAGTGCACAAAATTTAAGTTAAAAATGTTTAAAGTCAAAAAATCAAGTCCCGCAATGTGCTAAAAATCTTGTTTTTTTCACTTTAAATGCAGATATCTTGCAATCTGTGCGGTCAAAAATTCTAAAAACATTTCCACACATCCTTATACTAGTTAGGTGTAAGATCCTATAGTTAGATGTGCAAAAAAAATTATTTTCCAATTTTTTTACTCTTTGCTATAGAAATGGCAGTTTTGAGTGCTTTTGACAGAAAAAAAGGCCTTGGGCCTTTCATAACATTCAAGAGCTGTGAGAGCAGCTGCCTTCCCTCTGACGGAATGATGTGGTATATTCCACATCAATTCATCCAAAGGATGAAATGATGTGGAATATTCCACACCCAACATTAGCTAATAAGCCACGCATCAATAATGTCAGACTTCTGCTCAGACTTCTGCTCAATGCCAAGGTCATGACTGCACAATCGGGTTACTGGGAAATTGAACACCTCCATTTAAACAGTACACTAAGTTGATTGTTTGAATTCCCTCAAACTGCTTTGTAAACCATTCATGTCTCGCTATGAGGATTTCGAAGACAATTCTTTATGTACATATGGGGTGGTAGGAGGTAGAACAACCCGTGTGGGATATGTAATTTAGAGTTTGTAATTTCTCAACCACTCATAATTAAGTCTAAAGTAGGAATTGTGTTAAAATTATAATTTCAGACCTCATTTAGGCACAGTAAAATAACTTTTTCCAAAATACTTTGAACTAAAATAAGTTGGAGAATCAAGTTAAATTTCATCTCTAAAAATGCGTTTGAGATTTTAATCTTCCAATCAAAAGTTATAGACAAATTTCATAGAGGGGTTTGAAAGGAATTTTTTTTGACATTTTCATATATCTTCTCTGCAATTTGTCCATAACTTTTGATTGGAAGATCTAAATCTAAAACGGGTTTTTGGAGATGAAACTTAGCTTGATTCCACAACGTTTTTCAGTTCAAATGTTCTTAAAAAAAAGGTATTCCACTATGCCTAAATGAGGTCTGCAATTATAATTTTAACACAATTCCTACTTTAGACTTAATTATGAGCGGTTGAGAAATTACAAACTCTAAATTACATATCCCACATGGGTTGTTCTATCTCCTACCACCCCAAGTGTACATAAAGAGCTTCTCTTGTCGACAAAAAAATCAAATTAAGTTATTGATGACAAATGGTTAGACTTCATTGGTATAATACTCAATGAATTCTTTGGTTTTTGACAGACCATCTATCTTTATAATTATTTGTTTGTATATTTTGTCTTAGAATTAGCCAAATAAATAGATCGCACCATAAATGTACTGCCATTGTCTCCGTCCTGAAGCTTACATTAATAATATGTGGATGAAGATTTCAGAGAGGCAAAGGCAGGCTCTCTGAAGGCTCTTGAATGTTATGTTAGGGGTTAAAATACGGAAGAAGTCAGTGAATTTGCAAATTTGCAAATTTGTACATGCAGGCGTACAATTGAAAAAGTGATTGTTTGTTCCAAACAATCATGGATGTCCGTAGAAATCAAACAATGCTTCACCAAATTTCACCAAATCAAACAATGCTTCGCCATCTTGACACTTTTTCAAAAAGTAAAAAGCTTCTCATCAGGGACTCAATGAAGAGGCCCTGATTATTAGATTAGAAGCTCGGCTGCACAACCCTTGCTCCTCCCCATGACGACGCTAAATTATCAGGTCGCACCAAAGTTGTACCACCAGGGACCACCTTTTAACGAAAAGGCGCAAAAGGCTTTCTGGGTCATTATTATGGGCACCTTTGCTTGCCTTTGCTTGTAGTCTAGCAGCATGATAAGCTCCACATGACGAATGTGTCGCTCTGTAATTTTCCATTTGGGGGCCATTGCTCCCCCTAGGAACTTAAAAAAAAGCTGCATTCAAAATTAGGGGAACAGCCAAGCTTGGCTTTCTAACTTATTTCCTGACAAACTCCACTTGCTTCGACCAATCAGGAGTCTGAAAAAGAAGTTCGTAGCTCGTACTTTGTACACACATGCACACCAAGAATTAAAATTTCATGGGAACCCCAATCTAGAGTTTTTGAATTGAAAATTCTCAGTTGGTATTTTCGACTTTTAAAATGGAAAAAGTTGAGAGAGATAGAGGATTCATGAGTAGTACCAGGTAGCTTTTTTTAAAATTTTTTATTAAAATAATTTTGGGCGCAGGATTGAGGCGCTGTTCGCATGCAGGGACCCAACCGGAGGTGGAGCTCCAGGAGTTGACAAGCTTGGAGGTTCAGTCCATGCCACATCTTGATTCCGGATGCGCACCCGTTCTCCAATTAAAATATCCACTTTTTTTCTTCTTCTGTAGTGTTTGGAAATTAGTGGTATGTGGCAACCAATGATTGAGGCATGCCACGGAGGCCAGTCTTGGGATAAGTGAGATAAGGACACAAAAGGAGAATACTTTTAGAAAAATAGTAAGTCGGGTCAATGGGAAGGAGAACAGGCTTGTAAATCCTACAATTAAAGAGGGAGGAGAAAGGGGAGAAACGGAGCTCCACATCAGAAATCAGATTCCCAATTTTGCCATGGAACCTTCGTAGGACTGGTTGGAGATCCGGTACGGTCCTCCATGCAAACATCCCTAAGGACTACGAAGAAAGATGGGGTTATTTGTTTTCATTTTATAGTCATGCAAAGTGTCTATTATTTGAAAAAGGAGTACAATTATTGTGTGTGGGGGGACTTTTGAGGGGATAGTGAGGGACTTTACTCACTCATCACTCAATTAGTAAGTGAGAGAATTACTATCTATATTTTTTATTACCTCTATATCTATACTTTTTTCCAACATGTTAATGTGCAATGGATATTGGAGATTAACAACCATATCCCAAATTTCATATGTACTCGTATATCATATTATATTAGTAATTTATATAATATCCATATTTTTGTATATTATATCTATCTATATCTCTCTATATATATAGATATAGATATAGATATAGATTTATATTCCAATATTGTATCCATATTATAGTTTGGGGGGTTTACTTTTGGAAGGTCAACGAACAAATCAAGTGTTTTATTTATTTTTGTTTTATTTTTGTGAATGGTTAATTGTATGTTCAAAGGATAGTTACATAGCACATGGATAAGTTTGTAATCTTTGACCTCATTATGTCTTCTGAGGTTGAAAAATTGGGTCGGATTGTCACTAAAGTAGGAAGCACATTGTAGACCATTTGGTCACTAACACTTATTGGATCCATAAATTATTTTAAGCTAAAAAATAATAAATCAAAGAATATTTCATAAGTATTTTAGTCAACTCCTTTCTTGAAACAAAAAGATACATTATAGGTAGTTAAAGAAAAAATCACATAGCTTCCCATCATAGACCCTAGGAGGGATTATTCTTGCTCTTTTGGATGCTAATGTGGCTCTCCTAATTCCCTTCATTGTTCGAATGACAATCCATAAGCGTCCCTTTCCATTATCAAATGATACAAAAACTTTTTGCCATGTGGAATCTCCCTAGTGGTGTTCATTGAAAGTGAATGAAAGAATGACTTTGCAACCCATTTCCAATTCAACCTCTTGAACCCCAACTACACACTATGTGCAATTTCTACTACATTGGGATGTAAAAAAACAAATTTGGTTCCAAAACTAGAGACTTAAATTAGGCTCTAGTCCATAATGGATCTGTCCACCTTAGTAGAAAATATACTTCAAATACAATAGCTTTAATCCTTTGACATCTTCTTTAAAAAAAAATTTGAAGTCAATTTTAACTTATTTCTAAATTAGTTGACAACTTTCAAAAGAATGAAAATCAATCTATTATTTATTTATTTTTCCTAGATTTTCAACTAAATTCTACACCATGAAGATTTACACCTCACTTCAACTTTGTAATGCAAAAAAAATTTAGTAAGTGAACTTTCAAAGTCAAAAAATTTAGTAAGAGAGTTTTCAAAGTCAAAAAATTTAGTATGGCAAGGTACAAAAGAAACTTTCCTTTTTCACTTCAAACACTATCTATATGCTATAATCTATTAGTTCAAAGTTTTTGAATTTTTTTTCCACTCTTTTCATTCAAGTCAAATGCAAGATCCTACTATGGGATACGCAAAAAAGTAATTTTTTGTTTCCTTGTAGCTCTCTACAATCTACACTAGAAATGATAACTTTACAACAATTTTTGATGAAACATAGTTATGAACCTTCACAAATTATTAAATGAAATCCTATCCACAATTATGTGTTGAAATGACTTGTACAACTAGTACTAGGGGAGGGTGCTCTAAATGTAACCTTGCTCTAAAAGCGACCACTAATATAGAAGTACGGTTTGTTTTGATTAATGTATCGACAATGTACATTTCAGGAGGCAATTGCTGTCAATGACCACTTTGTTTCAATTTCAAAAATTCATAACTAGTTCCACAAAGGTCCAAAAAATTTGAAACAACTTAGATTCAATGCCATTCCATTTTTCTTCCTACATTAATTTACTGAAATTTATTTTCAAGGAGTTTAGCTTCCCCCTAAATTGCAATCAGCTCAAGTTCTTTTTTGAACTTCTAGGAATTTGCTCTAAATTGAACAAAAATCTAACATTTTGATAAATTGTATCAATATTTTTTGAATTGTAACCGTAACAATTCAAAATAGATATGTTAGAGATCACATAAGAAAATAAAACACAACAATATCACTTATGGATTGAAAGATCATAATGTTTGATTATGAGTATGTTGAAACTCCAAAAGTGATTTGAAGTCTTTCAATCCTCTTTTCACATGTCCAATCTAAAAATTTGGTCACCAAAAAAATATGACCTCGGATAAAAGGCCTAACATGCATAACTCCAACCACTTCATGACTTTTTCAAAATCTACTCTATAATTTATATAAATGAATTTCTAATGTGATTTTTTCTCCCAGATTTGGAGGCTCATTTCCAAAAGCCCTCGACGCTGCAAAAAATCAAGATTGCAATGGACACCCTTGCACAAAATCCTGAATAGAAAAATCACAATCAATCAATTTCAAAATCAAATTTCTAATGCTAAAACTAGACTTCAAAAAAGAATTTTTCAAAAATATGAACCACTAAAAATAGCAATGTGGTTAGGTTTTCTTTCACTTCAAAGTATTGTCGACACCAAAATTCAATGCCTCGGGCATTTGAAGGGTTAAAGCAACGTTTAATCCTCGAACGTCGACACGGACGCCAAACGTCCGATGGATGACATTGTAGTAGAACAAAAGTACAGCTATTCATCCTCAAATTTTCGTTGCGAAAAGGGGAGATCTTCTATAGTAGTTTGACTTCCAGTGAGTGTTTTTTGCTATTTCTTAAGCTAATGATTTAAATTACACGATAATGAAAAAGGGATGATTTCCAAGGTCACCCCCTCGTGGTCCTTCCGTAGTACAAAACAAAGTGGTCCTAAGCACTTCCAGACTGGAGGTCACACAATTAACAAGCTGTCCAGACTTCGACAGAATTTCACTCTACCTCAGTGGATTGAGGCCTTTGTTGGCTCGTGACTTCTCCAACTTGTGCACAAATTCCACGGTAAGTTTCTTGAGGTGACCGGCATTCTCGTACTGTACAAGTACGTGAAATTTCTTGTCACTCACACAGTCTCTGTGTGTGCCCCCAACAATTGTCCCGTCGTCGGGGGAGAATTCCCGGACAATTCATTGTTTGCCGGTCAAATGGGGGACCCAAAAAAAAATGGTTGCAATTTGAAATCATCGGCAAAAAGAATTTGGTGAAAAATATATAAAATATCTATAGAGAGACAAAAAAGTAATAGAGAAAGAAAAAATTGGAATGGGGTCCTTGGAAAATTGGTTCGATATGGAAATTGAAGGATAATAGCAAATAACATGGAAGAAATATCATGAACGTTGTGTTGCGAATGTGAGACATGAATCTGATTTGGGAAGTGTAGAAAATTGACACTTTAGAAACTTGGGATGCAATTTCAAGCTAAAGAGTGCATGGAGATTCTAAGGTGTGTAACTAGGGTGTCGCTTGTTTTAGACTTCAGGGACATTTAGTAAATAGGCTCTTCATGTACACCAACCACATCAATGGTTGGAGTTAGTTTTCCCTCGGCATGGTGATTTTTGGTCACCCCTAGAAGAACAAGGCCTAGTCTTATCACAAACGTTGTTACATTGGACATTATTATTGACATAAAAACACAAGTTGTTTTATTGGATGTTCACTAAAATCCGTCTCCTAAAATAATGAAAACGCCACATAAAACACAGAGTTCTTATGGTGTGTTTGTGCTCACTTTCACTAAAATTCATTGTGATAATAATTTCAAAATGCAATTGTGAGGAGATCTAAGCTTGTTATTGGAGCAAAGGTACATAAATGTGAGTGAAATACAAAGGAAAAAGCAAAAGGAAGAGGGGTAGAAAAACTTAGATAAAAAAATGGTGGATCTTAGCCTAGTACTTAATTGCCTCAAAATGGTTTCTAAATGCATATTGTGAGAGACAACAAAGCAAATGCCAAAGTTGTACATTTACACATGACAAAGTCATTGAAATGAAGGTTTGATAAAAAAAATGAATTTTTGATAGAGTTGGTTGAAAATTGGATGAAAAATAGTTCATAATCTTTTTGTAGCTAGATAACAATCAATTTATTTATTGCTAAGTTCATATAATAAAAAATAACATTTTAAAGACTAAAGAACCTTAAGAGCAAGGGACTAAATGTTGCCTATATCCACTACAAAGGCAAATATATAAAAGTGTTCAAGCATAAGAGTTAAACCACAGTGAGGATGAAAGGACATTCAATGTAAAGGAAGGAAAAGTTCCAAACAATCATGGATTTAGCCGTGGAGCTTTAAAGTTCCAAAATTCCATACTTCAATAATTTGGTTTCAAAAGAATTCAGTGACAATTCAATTGTGCCTTATATTTGCCAATACAAAATACATGAACTTGGTCACATTATAAAAGTTAATGTGAGCTAAACTAGTTCCAATCCAAGGTCATCACTAGAATGAAACATGAAAAAATTGTAACCATAGGATTTATTCTATCTTCATTTGAATATGAAACGAGAATTTCATATTGAATTCTTGTCATTTGTTGGGTTAATAACTCATATTGGTAGTATAATGTAATTTTTTGGATTGTGTATCTGGTATGACTTGGACGTCACAATTCAATAAAAATTAGAAGATGTGGATTTTGTTTTGAGTTGTTTAAAATGATAATTGTTTGTGGTTGAAAACTAACTTATCAAAAAGGATTTTTTTTTTTATATCCTTTTTAAAAGCCAAAACATTGATAAATACACCAAAGTTTCAAAAATGACTTGTTTGATAATTCAAATGGTGAATCCTTCCAATAGAAATTTTTTAAGAGGGAGGGATTTTTTTTAAACCACAAATTTATAGCTAAAATAGACAATTGTTCTACACTTATTATGGCTCTCAAGAGACAATCCTTACCTCACTATTCTTTCAATTATTACAAAAATTGATTTCTTGAAGCTAAAAAATTCAACAACTTATAGAAGATTAATGTACAAGTGCCAACAACTTACAATTCTAAATAGTGATTGCAAAACATTCTTGTACTATTTTCTATCCTTGGTTGCTAAGCAAGAAGGATTTTGGTCAAAACGTTGTTTATATATTTTTGAAAGATCCAACATCCATAACTAAAGTAACTAGGACTACTTTATTATTTTGTGTAATATTTTTTCATATTTTTCAAAAGTATTTTAGTATTTACAAATGCTCCGAAATTGAATGCTTATTTTTTCTCTAATATTGGAGTTTTTTAGAACTATGTTTATTTTTGAAATTGTAAAATTGTAAAATTGAAGCTAGAAATTAGAGCATCTACTAGGATTTTGCATGATGATAAAGTGCTTTTTTATAGGTATACTAAAATCCTTGTCTTAGAATCATCTTCATAGTGTGGTTCTTTTATATTACTATAAGGATTGTAGATTTATTTGGTTGAGAGGTGGTTGGTTGACTAAAAATCCCATTGGTGTTTTATTTGACTAATACATCTATTACTGGTATTTGACATTTCACATCATAATGAATATAATGTAATTATAAACCTTAACCTCTAAAGTCTCATTGTCCCTATAAAGGACAAAATAGATTTTAGGCACGTTTCTATGATCTCAATTTTTATTGAAACTTTTTTAAAAATTTTCAAAAAATAGAAAAATTATTTGCTTTTTAGGAATATAATCTTTATTTCAATTAGTGCTTTGGAGCAAAAGTTATGTCACAATAACCTCAAAATGGGGGAGACCAGGAAGCAAAAGAAAATCTAAAAAAATTTGAAATAAAAATTATAATATATTTTTTTCTTGTAGATTATATTTTTGTCTAAATGGAATGCCTTTATTTATTCCATTTGGATTAATGATGTGAAAGTTATAGAGCTTCTTGTTTTGTAGGCAATCATAGCAACTTCTTGAAATAATAATTTTTTTTCACTTTGAATGCTCATATCTTTCAATCTATATAGTCAAAAATCACAAAATGTTTACCACACAATCTAATCCAAATGTAGAACAAGATCATATGGCTAAATTCTAAAATATAGGTGAATGTAGCAGAAGTGGTAGTTTTGAGTGTTTTTTGATAGAAAAATGGCCTCGGGACTTTAGGGGTTTAGGGTAATAATAGAAGCAACCCACTATATAAATTTAATATTCTCAGCAAAACTTAACAAAAAAATTCAAAATTCAAAATTCAAAGATTTATTTTGAAAAGGACATACACAAATCTTATCAATTAATTAACCACCCTCACAAATAATAAATAAATGAAACACATGATTCGGGTCACACACTTGATCAAACTCAAATCCAAAAATACTTTGATACGGGTGTTATATATATATATGATTTTCAATCTAATATTGATTATAATCTAACATATTTCCAAAAGTTATAAATATGGAGGGTCCGTAACAAAAAAGATAATCTAATTCACTCACTTACTAAGCAAAATATTGTATTGCCTCAACGACTAAGGTAACTACACCTAATTTCAACCACTTTCTAAAATCAACCACTACAAATTCTTGCCCTAAATGTACTCCCACTATTCATGAGAGTTTGGTTGGTTTAGAATCACATAGTTTATTACTATGAAAATTTGTAGATTATTCATAAAATGTCCAAAAATTGCATTCTAAGAAAATTGAAAATTCCCTTCTGACTACCAACAAATTCTACAAAAAGATTTTCAATAAAATATTTGTAACCATGCTAAGTTTATAATTGGAGTGATTTTAGGTGGCCGTGTGGTTACCTTATATATTCAATGTAACCCCTAAAGGCGTATTGTCTCCTCGAGGGACAAAATGAATTTCAAGCAGGTTCTTGCATCCTCAATTCTTAATGAAGTTTTATGACATTTTCACATAAGATAGAAAAACTTATTAGCTTCATGTGAATATAATTTTAATTGGTGCTTGATAGAAAAATTATACCATACAAATAAAGTCAAATTTTAATTTGGTTTGCAAAATAATAAATCCACCCAAACTTGAAATTAAAATTAAATTTTTTTTTTCTTTTCTTTGATTCTTAGATCATATTTTTTTTTCTATACGTGAAGCTTTGATTCATTTTATTTGAATCAATGATGTGAAAGTTATGAACAATCTTGTTTTAGGGTCAATTTGAGCATTTTCTTGAAAAAATGACTTACAAAATTCATTTCTAAATACAATTTTCACAATTTTGCAAAAGAATTTGTTTGACAAGGTTCAATTTGCTTGCTAGAATAATCTCACCGTTGGAATGATTGTGTTTCAATTCCATCTTAGAGCTCTTAACAATTAAGTTTGTTTTTTCAATCTTGGTCCTACTTCTACTTAACAATTTTTTAAGGAATGAAATCAAGAGTATTTTTATTTATTTTTTAAAATTCTTAGACTTTCAACTCAATTCTTCAACACAATTTTTTTTTTAATTCAAAGTTCATAGTGCAATTTTTTTCACAAATGGTGATCAAAGTCATTAGAAATTGCAAGCTAGTGTTCAAAAGAATAAAAAAATTCAACCTTGACTGCTAATATCTCTCAATTTGTTTGGTTGAACTTCATGAAATTTTTACCACATGATCTCAGACAAACAAAGTACACAATCCTATGGTTAGATTCTAAAAGAAAGTAATGTTTTTGTTTTTGTTTCCTTAAGTGAACGCAACAGAAATGGCAGTTTTAAATGGTTTTTGTTTTTGACAGAATAATGGCCTTGTTCCTTCAGGGGCATAACATTCAAGAGCTGTGAGAGCAGCTGCCTTCCCTCTGACGGAATGATGTGGTATATTCCACACCCAACATTAGCTAATAAGCCACGCGTCAATAATGTCAGACTTCTGCTCAGTGCCAAGGTCATGACTGCACAATCAGGTTACTGGGAAATTGAACAACCCCAATTCAGGCAATACAGAAAAAAATAGCTTTAAACCAATCCATTCACTGTGGTCAGTAATTTCAATATTTGAATTCCGTCACAATGTTTTGTAAGCCATTCATGCTCTGTGATTAGGAATTAGAAGACAATTATTTATGTACATATGGGGTGGTAGGAGGTAGAACAACCCATGTGGGATATGTAATTTAGAGTTTGTAATTTCTCAACCGCTCATAGTTAAGTCTAAAGTAGGAATTGTATTAAAACTATAATTTCAGACCTCATTTAGGCATAGTAAAATAACTTTTTACAAAATACTTTGAACTAAAATAAGTTGTAGAATCAAGTTAAATTTCATCTCCAAAAATCCGTTTGAGATTTTAATCTTCCAATCAAAAGTTATAGACAAATTTCATAGAGGGGTTTGAAAGGATTTTTTTTTGACATTTTCATACATCCTCTCTGCAATTTGTCCATAACTTTTGATTGGAAGATCTAAATTTAAAAAGTATTTTTGGAGATGAAACTTAACTTGATTCCCCACCTTTTTTTAGTTCAAATGTTTTTGAAAAAAGGTATTACACTATGCCTAAATGAGGTCTGAAATTATAATTTTAACACAATTCCTATTTTAGACTTAATTATGAGCGGTTGAGAAATTACAAACTCTAAATTACATATCCCACATGGGTTGTTCTATCTCCTACCACCCCAAGTTTACATAAAGAGTTTCTCTTTTCTGCTCAAACAATCAAAATAAATTATTGATGGCAAATGGTTAGATTTCTTTGGTAGAATACTCAATGAATTCTTTGGTTTTTGACAGACCATCCATCTTTATAATTATTTGTTTGTACATTTTGTCCTAGAATTAGCCCAAAAAAAAGATTGCACCATAAATGTACTGCCATTGTCTCGGTCCTGAAGCTTACATTAATAATATGTGGATGCATTTCGTGGATGAAGACTTCAGATAGGCAAAGGCAGCCTCTCTAAAGGCTCTTAAACGTTATGGGTTACATTGCTTCAACGCACTTTGCATGTTGAGATGATACCGAAATAGAAGTCCTCTTACCTTTAAAAGCAGTGTGAAAACAGTTATTTTTGTGGCCTCTTGAATTCAAGGTCTATTTAAAATGTTTTCTCAACAAAAAAATGGTAAAGGAAACTTTAGTTGTCAACGCTCATGTATGCCTGCTAAAGTAGGTGACTGACACTTAAATCCCCACTTAATAAGTTAATATATTCCTTGGAAACCCTCAAAAAGCAAAAATTAAAAATAAAAATTCCACACAGCATTATATCCACTTCCAAATTTAAACCACAGACATAACTTGAGTTAAGCTTAAGTTACATGAAGTTTGACCGGGGTGAACCGAACCTCTTGTTCATCCCCAAGGGAAAATGCTGAAATTTTTTATTTGCCACGCATGATAAAATTTGCAAATTTTGAATTCTTATTTGCGATTGCAGACCCCGTACTTGTAAGCATAATTGTAGAGAATAAAATAATCAAGTACAAAATAGAGGGTCTTTTATTTTACATGCACCCTTGGAATGACATCGGGGGACAAAAAAGGGAGTCGATTCCCCCCACCTAAAGTATTCACTTTTCTTTGCACTTATTTTGAAAATGTTGAAACTTGTATAAATTTTTTTTTTTAATTTATTCAAATTTATTAGTGAAAAATCTTTCAATAGAAGTACATTTTTTTCCTAGATTTTTCAATAATTAGAATGAGAATTCATTTTGGAATTCTTTGGTAAGAATTTTATAAATTTTACAAATTTGATTGATTGAAATATATTAGTAACTAAAATATGACTCCAAATATTTACAATTCTCATAATTCACTTCAAAAGTCTCCTTAAAATCAGAAAAACCATATACAAATATTTTATATATGCTTTCAAATATTCTACAAATTTTTAGAGATTCTTGAAATGAATTATAAAAAACTTAAATATTTAGAATTACATTTTTTAGTCAACAATATTTCACTCAATCAAATTTAAAATTTGTAAAATTCTTATAAAAACAAACTCCAAAACAAATTCTCATTCTACTTATTAGTGAATTTTGAAAAAATCTATTTATTAAGAGTTTTTTTTCACTAATTGATTTGATTAAATTATTCAAAAATTGAAAAAATGTTTTATGCAATTGTGCTACTTGTACTACAATATCTCCAAAATTTGTTTAAACGACTCCCTTATTCTTCAATTAACTTCAACAATTTTTATAAGTGTGCAAAATATCTTGACAGGCACTATAGTTTTGCTAGATTTTGCCACTTTTGTGGACATAACCATTCAAAATGAGAAAAGTTTAAGGTAATGTACCTTCTACAACGTTGATTTGTATTATGGAACTGTTCAGATTTTTTTTCTAGAATGTAGGTCATTTGAACAAGGGAGTAGGGAGTGATTTTAAATATTCCTTTAATAAAAAGGTTAGAAACTCATTGAGTATTCATCTGGTGTCTACAAAATAAATTTTAAGAGAATTAGGTATCCTTTACAATTACCAATAAGATTGGGCAACAAAAACTAAGACCATGGTTTAATAATAGAAGTCTTACTGATTCCAAATAATTTTGCATTCAATTGTAGGATAAATGTACAAACTTGTTGCCTATTATGTGGTTGGTTTATTTTATATTTTTTATTCTTATTGGTATTTGGAATCTTTGCGTCTAAATTTGAATTCAAATTTCCAAATTTAATTATATAATTGCAAATAAAAAGTTATTAGATTTTTCCAAAGTAAAATTTTTGGAATCACATCTACCTTGTAGTTAACCTTGTAAAATCATTGTGGAATTAAAAAGTTTGATGGATGACTTCACTATTCACTAGAGAAACAAAACTGCACCTATTAATCCAATAATCATAGTATTTTGGTGACTACCTTGGTCATAGAGGAATATGTCCTTCTAGGATTAGTGCTAGGGAGCAATATAGAGTTATCCATGAAGGACTAGACTTTCAAATGTTGTACTATAATTGAATGCAAACATGTCCTACATATATTAATAAAATTTTGTGTTAGTTCTTACCAATTTTATGGTACAAATGAAAAATAAACTCCTTCAAAGAACAACAAAAAATTTCAATAATATTCTACAATTCAAAGAATTATAATATAGAGCACCATAAAATCTAACTTTTTTAATTAAAAAAAAAATCCTTTAAGAATGACTTCAAAACAAAAGTGAAATAAAAAATCTCTTAAAATTACCATAATAGGAACTCAACATTCTAAATTCAAAAGAATATAATTTGTGAAAATCACTAATAGTTATTCCATATTCCAATTTATGAAAAGCTATCAATTATTGGGTTCAAATTTTGTTGATAAATATTGGTTCATGCAATGCAAAATCTAGCCATATAAATGTGATCGATGCATTGGAGTTTGCAACTTTTGCATAAAAGTCACCATTAAATTATTCATCTCAGTTGCATTTATAACACATTGCAAACTAATTTTTTGTTTCTTGTTTGGTAGAGTGATAGCACCTTAGAATGCATGTATTGAAAAAATGGATAGAACTATCCATGCACAAACATTTATCTATTTATCTATAAAGACATCTATTATTTGTAACTCTTTTATCCAATATTGGCATATCTAATAATTTCTAAGAAAGATTTGACAGTTCTATTAATTACTTTACCCGTTTTGTGTAATGTTGAGGTAACCAATGTCAATATGCCAACAAAAATCTGGTTGATACATCAATCTTCACATTTATGAAAACTTGCACTACTCCTAGCCTTTATCAAGCTAATATATATCCCTAAAAGTGAAACTATGGCTACTGGTTGGATGATGAGATGTTTTGAAAAGTGTACTTCATCCAATTACTATTCACTACAGAAACTTAAAACAACTTGCGTTATACATCAAATGGAAAGAAGAAAGATTGTTCTATATGAAATGATAATATAGATGTTCTGCAACAGTTAAAATTAAGTACAATGATTTTTTCAAAGTAATCTTATTATGCTTAGTTTGAGTACGTATAAATTAAACCTCTTACTAATACTTGATTTTTAAAAATATTGCACATTTTTGCCTCCAATTTTGAACCATTACATTATTTATCTCAATTTCATCAAATTAGTTATAAAGAAAGGTTATTTTCTAAAGATTCAAATATTATTTTGGATGGATGAACCTAACAAGGCATCAAGGATGGAATTCACCATCTAATGTATGTACATCCATTGTCATCCTTTTGGTTAGTGCATATATTTAAGCCAATCAGGTTTGCAATTTTTGGGTGCAATAGAAAAGAAATTAAAAAAAATTTCACATGTTCTTTGGTCATCTCATTTTTGAACAAAAACACAAACACTTTAGGTGGTCAAAGCAAAAGCATATTGTTTTTCATTGTTGTCCCTTCGGGGCATTTATTTGGATTCTCAATGAGGAATGGTTCTTTTGAATCCCTACGTAGTTGCAATGGTAATTTAAAAGAGTCCCTCAAGATTGTGGAATAATGAATAAATCTTTTGCCATGTGTAGAAACTTGCAAGTAGTGCTTGTCTAGTGAAGTTATAAAATGGTGACTATGCAATCCCAATTCCACATTGAAGTTGTCATTACACTAATCCTTAGGTCCATGAGTCCAGGCTTAGACAATTGAATCCAATGCTTCATGAATGGGGTGGTATTTTAGATTGAAATCAACCTTTGTCTTTTGGATGGATGAAAAAAATATTTGGATGAAATATTTCCTTCATCATCCATAATATATATAAATTTGGGAGTGCTCAAGGGTTCAACTTTGTCTAGTGTTTTTTTCTACGCATGATTTTTTCCCAGTTGGCTACAATCAAAAAGTGTTGGCTAATTTTGTAAACATTTTTTTTTTGGATCAAAATAACCGGATTATTGTTGTATATTAAGACTAGTTGCCAATTTTTACTTAAGTATCACCTAATTTTGATACAGATATCCCCAAGTATCACTCAAGTATCCCATGAGTAATGTTTAATTTTGGATTGATCCAAAATGAAACTAAAAACACCCCCCCCTTAATAATAGTTAATTTTTAAATTCCTGACAAAAAGGTAGGGTCGGGCACACGGACCCCCGGCAGCGTGAGCTTCGCGCAACTGGAAGGTCCCCCCACAGGGTTCAGCCACTCCCCTTCCTCCAGCTGGCATTTCTGGGCCCGCAGGCCGATGATTGGGAACTGGACTGCTGGGTCCGATGGACTCCAGCTCGCCGGTCGTCGTCCCTTGCTCTGCCTTGGGAAGGGGGGTGGTCGCGCTCACTTCTCACCAACTCCCCCCCCCCCTTCATTTCAGTTCTCTCGCCATCGCCAACCCAGCCCAACCCTCATCAACACTCCACAGCTTTGTGCCTCCCAAATCTATTCTTATTATTCTATTCTACTCTCTCTTTCTCTCTCCCTTTTCCAAAGATCTCTACAACACTACTCTTCACACATCACGCAATGCGCGCAACTTCAATCTAAACCTCATCACACCAGCTCGCAAACCAGCAAGCAAGCTCGCAAATCCAGAAATAGAGATAGTGACAGTCATCAGAGAGCTAGCTACGCGTACAGACTTATTGATCGAGGATATGACGAGAGACAGACCGAGATTCCTGCCTTTAGTTTGAGTCTTTTTTTTTTAATATTCAGTTTGAGTGTGTGTTTGTGTGCGTTTTTTTTTTGTGCGTTTTTTTTGCTCATATTTCTCAAGAAGATTCGACCAACGTTGCGCTTCCTGTTGCGCGATCGGAAAAAAAACACCAACCGATGATTTATTTTTGCTCCCGTGGATCCGAAGTCGCGAGTTTTGGAGTGAAACCTTAGGTTCTAACAGGCGCGGTTCCCGAGGTGCGGCGTCATTCTCGAGAACGAGTTGGTAGCGAGTTTTGTTTTGTTTTGTTTTCTTTCTTTATTTTTTCGTTTTTTCGTATTTGAATTTTTTGTTTCGGGTTTTGAGCGAGTTTGAGGAGTTTAGGTAGGTGTTGTGTGTTTTCATTTTTTGGGTAGTTTCGTTGATGAGTTTTGAGTGCTATTGCGTTACGAAATTCGTCCTTGGAGGTTCCGGAAATTGAATCGTTTGGGGTACGTGCAGGGATCGTTAATTTCGAGTTCTGGAGAGGGAAGGGGTTACGGGATCAGATTCAGTACAAGATTGTGCTCCGGCGGCATTCACAATCAGTGAAAGGACTGTTTAGTAATTGTAGGTGAATGCAGAAGCGCCTCGCATTGTGGACGGCCAAGGGGAGAATTTGCGAACACATCTTAAGATTGGAGAGCTTGTAAATCGGTAGCAGCAACAGAGTGTGCGTTGCCCCGAATCTTAGGGTTTGAGGGATTCCGACCTTGAATGTCACGAACTTAGAGACGGAGAGTGCGTTTCTAGGATCCCGAGGGGGAATGTGAAGAGGAAGTGCTCGAGGTGCGATTTTTGTGTTTCCAAACGCGAGGAGGGATCCGGACTGTGAAGCTTTCGTGCTCAAGTTCCGATTGTTGTATTTGCAAAGGCGAGGATTGATCCCGACTGTGAAGCTGTAGTCCGCTCGGTGCGATTGTTGTGTTTCTAGCGGCGATAAGGGATCACGAATGTGAAGTTCTAGTCCGCGAGTTCCGATTGTCGTGTTTCCAAAGGCGATAAAGGATCCCGAATGTGAAGCTTAAGCCCGCTCGGTGCGATTGTTGTATTTCCGAAGACGATAAGGAATCCCGAATGTAAACCTTTCGTGCGCTCGGTGCGATTGTAGTGACTCCCGTGCATTGACAGATGGGCGACGACGGCGACGTGTTGAACGGCATCCGCTGAGTGATGCAGAACGGCAAAGATCATGTGCACCTCGGCCACCGCCCTTCGCCGGACCGCAATGGCCACACGAACTGTCACAGCAGCCACAGCAGCCATGTCGTGGTGGGCACTTCCTCCCCGCCGGCTGCTTCTCTCTCCTCCCCAGCTTCCTCCCCGGCTTCCTCCCCGCGTGTCCGCGGCAGCGGGCGCTCGGTCGGGCGTTCCGGCAAGGTCCGCTACGGCTCTCCTTTCTTCAGAGGAAGGGGCGGCAACCCTAACCCCACGTTCTTGCAGAGGCTCACGTTTCTGCTGCTCTCGTTCTTCTTCCGGCGGCACCGGGTGTTGTTGCTAGTGCCGTTCGTGTATGTGACGGGAATGATGTTGTACATGGGGGGAGACATCTCCATGCCTTATGAGTTTCCGCCGTTTCCGGGGAGGTATCGGGCGGGGTCGGTGTATAGGAGTGATCAGGTGTTTGAGGAGTTGTGGCCGGTGATGGAGAGTGCGGAGGCGGCGTCGCATGGGGTGAGCCTTGCAAATCTTTACCTTGCTTCTTCTACTGGAAATGAGGGGTAGCATTCAGGTGCCTGCTTGCTTGAATTTCGCTTCTGTTGTGTTGCTTGCAGTTGCGTCGGTAGCCTGCTTGCTGGAATTCCTTCACTCTTGTGTTGATTGCAAACGAGTGTTAACTTTTAGTTGTCTGCTTGGTTGAATTCTGTTCTCTTGCGTTTTTTGCGAATGCAGGTCACCAGATAGTAGCTTTCTTGCTGGAATTTCTATTCTCTTGTGTTTTTTGCATATGCGGGCCAACGGACAGTAGTGTTCTTGCTGGAATTTCTAATCTCTTGTGTTGATTGTGAATGATTGTTTACATACAGTAGCTTGTTTGCATAAATTCGTGTACTGCTGTCTTGACTGCAAATACCGGGTCGGCATTCATTAGCTTGGTTGCGTGAATTTCCAAATTGTGAAACCTGTATGAAACTGCACCTGGTTCTCCTTTAGGCCCTCAATTCATTGCCTTGAGGCAATAGCCTGCTTGAGGTTTTATATTGAGAGACCTGTATAAAACGACCCTCGTGATCTTGATTTTTCTCTAGGATTCCTTCAAGGCACTCTTACCCACCCTTCTCTCTGGCACTGTTTCTGTTGATTGCAAATGAGTGTCAACTTGCAGTAGCCTGCTTGTTTGATTTCCTAGATTGAGAAGCCTATCCCATGCTCTTGACATTCCTTTAGGACTCCCGTAAGGCAATCATTCCATAGCCCTCAGAGCTTGGTTGCGTGAATTTCTATTGTGAGAAACCTGTATGGAACTATCCTATGTTCCTGCAAACGAGCGTCCTTTCTTTTCAGCATTCATTAGCCTGCTTGCTTGAAATTCCTATACCGAGGAGCCTGTACGAAACTGCGCCGCGTCGCTGATCATAAAGTTGGTTGTGGAATTGTGTGCAGGTGGAGTTCGGGGCTCTGAATGAGGCCACAGGAGGGACTCATGGACGGCAGGTGTTGTCTGTTTGGGAGTATCCTAAAGAGGGTGGCGGTTTCACACCTTGCTTGAATTACGGCAACCATGACTCAGGTAACAGTTACAAAGCCACTGTGGTTGTAGTGGTTTGTCTCATTGATTGCTTGTAGACCACATTCTTTTGGGAATTCTATTTTGTGCACAGGAGATACTTTTTTCACTCCTCCAAGTTCTCCTTTCTGTCCTTGCCATTTGATTGTTCCATCATATTCTTACCTCATTCTCGTGTGTCCACACATGCCTATACACGATTTCTATGATCTTCCAACTGACTCAAGAACGTTGTGAAACCTCGCTTTTCCACTAAAACATGCTATTGGACTGTAGGATTGCCGGAGTCAACTGGATTCATACTCGTAGAGGCAAACGGGGGTTTGAATCAACAGCGCTCCACAGTGAGTGAATGATTATCTTCGTCACCTGGATTTTAAAGAACACAAATTTGGGTAGAACTGAAGCTGGATACTGTTTTGTGTGCATCATGAGGGTGACGTTTTCTGATTGCGGGCATCCTTGTACATGTCTGTTTCTGAATATCATTCCCTGGGAGTGCAGATATGTAATGCTGTTGCCGTTGCAAAGCTCATGAACGCCACTCTCATTATACCCCACTTCCATCTCAACAGCGTGTGGAAAGACCCCAGGTGTGGATTTCCTGACTTTCTCAGAAAATTTTCTACGTTCTTTCGGCATAATCTATGTGCAAGACCAGTGTCAGTTTGAGGAGCGGTTGGAAAGAAGTGAAATGCAGATGCTCATACTTGTTCTTGTGTCTTTCAGCCGTTTTGGGGATATCTTTGATGAAGAGTTCTTTATTGAATCTCTATCCAATCAAGTGAGAATCCTGCGGGAATTACCTCAGGAAGTGAGGAGCCGATATGACAATACTAGCATGATCTACAAGGTTCCCAAAGTGAAAGCGTGGTCACTGCCCCGTTTTTACTTGGAAAGTGCTCTCCCTGAGCTCCGAAAACGGGGGTACGTGTGCAGAATCACTCCGTGATCATAATCGAGGGTTCACTGTAAAAACTAATAGTTGATTCTAGTAACTTCGAATCATATTTCTAATGTTCGAAAATGTCTCTTCTTGCTATTGCGATTGGTATATTTGTTGCCTTTCTTGGAGCTTTCTAAATGAAACTCCTGTGGATATGGAAGTGGCACTTCTGGCCATTTGGGCACTTGGGGGATAAGTATGTTAATACCATTAATAGCATTCACGGGGATTCGTCATGAGCATTGACAATCTGCCACATCATCTTCATCTGCGGTCATTAACTGTCATTTGGGACTGTTGCAGGGTTATCAGATTTTCTCCCTTCGCTAACCGCCTGGCGTACGATGGGATTCCGAAGAGTATCCAGAAATTGAGGTGCTACACCAATTTTGAAGCCCTGCGTTTTGCCCCTCCCATTGCGGAGATGAGCAAAATATTAGTTAATCGAATGAAAGGCAAGAGTGCAAGTTCCAATGGCAATTATGTCTCTATTCATCTGAGGTTTGAAGAGGTATGCATGCTGGTTTGTTCTGGCTATACTCAATAGATAGTCTCATAAGAAACTAAACTTGCTCTCTTTAGGGTTGCGTGTTGGTGTTGGTTTAACCCGTAACTGCTCCAAAGTCCATATTCTGAAGTCTATATTCTGGATAATGAACCAAGTGGTTCTGGGGGTGATGTTTTATGTAAGTAATCTCTCATCATCCAAAGCAATGCTTGAATCTTTAGAAATCACACTTTCTTTATGAGCAATTTGATGAAATTGAGGTAAATGATATGTTATAAAGTCATTAGCATAAAAGGGTGTGGGCGTTCAAGGGTTAACGATGGAGATGGTGTTGATTTGTGTGCGAATCAGGATATGGTGGCGTTCTCTCAGTGCGTCTATGAAGGTGATGAAGCAGAAAAAATTCGGCTGGACAATGCTCGTGAGAAATCGTGGCGTGGCAAATTCAACCGCACAGGTCGTGTCAACTTATCACCGGATGACATTAGGAGGGATGGCAAGTGTCCTCTGACTCCTGTGGAGGTACGCAGTTCATCCTAAGTGCTCGAACTAAAGAAAATAATGTCACTTTAAAAAAATCATAGTAAATTATTGTAACTCCTCCAAGAAATGCACATCATTGCTTCATGTTGAGCTTTCTTTCTCTTTTTTCCACTGATATATTACATGACTCTTCTTGAAGCTTCCTTACTTGAATATTACGTATTCATCCTATTCAGCCTCGCAAGGCTAACCTCCCTCCTTTCAGCGACATGAAACAATTCTATTTCAACCTTTAAAGTGTCAATTCGCAAAATAGAAAGTCCCCTTTACTGATATATCCTATTAGTGCTCGTGACTACAATCTACAGAGTTCACACTGTTCGTGATAACATTTAAATTAGGGCATGCTGAAATATAAATGAATGTAGTTCATCACATGATTTATTTCAACTCATCGAGATATGATACGGCCGTTATTGGCCATTTGGCACTTAGGGTTTAGGCGTTTAGGGTTTAACAGATATTATACTTTTAGAATAGTTTGTATTTTCCAGGATGGTATATTTACTACTCCGAGTTATATATTTTAATTACACATCAGTGGGAAAACAGTTAAAAAGGTCAAGTCTGAGTGTGTTTGTGTTTGTTGCTTGCAGGTGGGAATGATGCTCCGAGGGATGGGGTTCCGAAACACTACACCCATCTATCTAGCAGCTGGCAAAATTTATAAAGGGGAGGAGAGTATGGAGCCCCTCCGAAGAATGTTTCCTTACCTTCAAACGAAAGAAACTCTTTTATCATCGGAGGAGTTGCATCGATTCAAGGTGAAGTAGTAACAGCTTCTACACCTCACAAACCCCCGCCTTCTGTTTTAGAGCCTATTTAAAGTTATAAAACACCTAGAATCAAGCCTTGAAATTAATGCTTTCTGTACATTTTAGGTGGCGATTCTGGGTGCACTAGCCTCCCAGTTTGATTTCACAGCATTTATATTGTTGTATTGTATGTAACCCATGCCTGTGGAACATGTTGTGTTTGGATACACAGGAGTCTTATTGGCGTAATGTAGGGAACCCTTGCCCGTGGAACATGTAGGATCTGGATACCGTATGATTAAGTTATGAATTTTTGTAGGAGTCAAATCACGAGCTTAGATTACCCTTAAACCATAAGCATTTCATGTACGAGGTATCTCACGGACGCATCTTTGACTGTGATAATATCTTTGAAGTCTGTCTCATTTCCTAAAAGTCAACCGTTTGGATATCATAAGAGGTTGACTTTTCTCATTTTCTGAAAGTCCACTGTTTGGATAGCACCTGCATCATAAGAGGTTGACTTTTGAGTACACGGGAAAAGTATCCCACGTCAATGACATCCCTCTACCTAAAATAAGGATTGCTTGGTTCCCATTCCCTGATAAGCCTTCTGATAAGGGTTCTGGAAAGGGTTCTGATACATGGACTAACTGGAGCCTTAAACTGTGTGCAGGGCTTTTCATCGCGGTTAGCAGCCATTGACTACACTGTGTGCCTCCACAGTGAAGTGTTTGTGACTACCCAAGGGGGCAATTTTCCACAGATATTAATGGGGCATCGCCGCTTTCTTAACAAGGGCCACTCGAAGACGATTAACCCGGACAAGCGACGGCTTGTCTTACTACTTGATAATCCACACATTGAGTAAGCCACCCAGCAAATGAAAGACTGTGCTCTGAAGAAGATGCTGTGTTGATGACTGGTTTTAGGGTTTGGGATTCTTGATGCTTTTTGGAGGAACTTGTTTAGGGTTTGAGAGGGGGTCATGCTTTTGCTGTTGGTGTTTCGGTTTTGAATCTGTTTTTAGTGTTTGAGAACAAGGTTATTTGATACTCTCAGAGAGAATCTATTTTTGGGGTTTGAGAGGAGGGTGCTGCTTTTGTTATTCGTCTGTTTTAGGGTTTGAGAGGAGAGAAATTTTTTTCTTATTGGTGATGGGTTTTGTGTCTCTATCTAGGTTGGGCTTTTGGTATTGGTTATTGGTGCTTTTGTTGTATACCTGTTCTAGGGTTAGCAAGGAGGGTAATGTTTGGTTAATTGATGCATTTTGTGTATCAGTTTTAGGGTGTGAAAAGGAGTGCTATGATATTGTTACTGATGTTTTTTTTCTGCTTGGTCCATTTTTATTCAGGTGGGAGGTTTTCCGGAAAAGCCTGGAGGACATGCGAAGACACAGCGATTTCAAGGGCCTGCAACCACGGAAGTCGCTGCCGGTGAAGAAGTCCCAGTTCTACACTATCCCACCCAAAGCGTCGCTGTATACATTTCCTGCCCCCGAATGCATGTGTGCGGAGCCTGCCAACCCAGGGAAGTTAGACCAATGAATGAAAAAAAAATGCACACCCATTCCTTATTCTTTTTTCATTCCGTGAGCGCCATTATTAGGAGTAGACAAAGCCCTTTTCATAAAAATTCATGTGTGGGTAAAGAGCCCCTCTTACTGTAATTTATCAAGCCTATCATTCTTTTCGATCTTTGTAAGTATGGTACTAGTTCGTGATGACGCCCCAAGGCCTGAGTTTGCCTGCTTAATTATTAGGGAGCTTTTAGCCTCGGTTCACCCCCAGGTTTCAATAAATTTTGATTGAAAAAAAAGCGGATTAGATTTAGTCTCCAGCATTTGATGCAAAAGCCATCTCCCTGGATGGCACTCTGTATTGATGGTGAAATAGTGTGGAATGATTTGTGAACGATGAGAATAGTTTTAGGCTGTTGGCCTTGTAACTGTACACACATGGATCTCCCAGGTATGCCAAGGTTTCTGAATCTGCACCCTTTCCTTTAACATTTGGCTGGTTTGCGGTTATGTAATTGCTTTATTTGTTGACCCATGCTTGATGCTCTGAGGTTGTTGCTTCAATGTGATAAAGTACTGAAGTTTATTCAATCAATGCAAGATCGCACTAATTGTTTTTTATATTGCATTTTTCTACTGGAAATCATTTTATTTCTATTTGTTTAGTGGCCATTGGGAGGTGAAAGGAGTATCTTCTTTGCACTGTAGTCATTAAAACTTTGGAATGTTTTATTTTAGTGGAAAATTGCAATATGAAGCAACGGAATGAACTTGAGTAGTATAGCCTAGTGCAGTGGCTTCTCTGCAGCGGACGTTCTAAACGAATTCTGTTTTTCATTTCATGCTGTGCTTTATTTCATATTGGCCTATGGGGCTCCCTCTTTTCTTTTTAAGATAGTAGGTCCATAAATCGACCATCTAAGGGCTGGAATGGAATTCAATTTTAGGGAGGTGAAACTTCTTGAAATAGTTTTGAGTAAATTTTCCTTGGTAGAGAAGTGGAATTGGCATCTAACCCAAGTCTTTCATAATTTTTGGAGCTTTGTGGAATTAGTTATGAAATTTTGAAGTTGAATTGGCATAGGGCTCCAAAACCACCTTTCCCCTAAAATGTACATTGTTTGTACATCAATGATAAGCATCATGTACAAATAGTGTACATTTTAGGGAACGGTGGTTTTGGAACTTGTGCATTTTTTGAACCTTCTATTTTAGTCAATTTTTGTATTTTATGACGAGCAATAAGAAATTTGTAATTTTGAAGCATTGTTGAGTTTGTGAATGGGCTTCTTCATCTTATAATGAATTGACCATTTGGATACGGAATGGAGGAATTACATTCAAGTATGTTGCAAATGCATTTTTTTGCATATTTTGATCACCTTAGTGATTCATGAAAAACTTGCAGAAATATAGGCATATTTGTTCAAAAGTTGTACTTGTAGCTCTTGTAGGGGGTGACTAGACAAAGAATAAGGTAAGATGATTGATCATTGTCCATGTGATTGTTGTAAATATTTAGACTATTCATATTTACATTTTTTATTCCATTAGATAATATTAAATTAAACAACATTTATAATATTTATTATTGTTGCTTCTAATAGGGGATTATTCTTGTTGTTTCTTACACATGCAGTTGTAATTAGGGTTGTTTAGACTTTCGGACGTCTAGACGTCCAATGTCCATCGTCCACTCTCCCCTTAATATTCCTTGACATTTGCATTTTCAGTGTTTTTATTGAATGAAGTAAACAAAATATCTTGCGTACACACTGCATTTGTACTTGTTGTCCATCTTGACCAACCTCTTTGGTTGCTCGTCTGGCTTGATTGCCCTCGTTTGGTCACTAGATCCAATAATCGCGATTGTGCGGACTATGCGTCGTCCGTTGGATTGGATAGGTGGATTGTGGTGGCATTGATTGTCTGCCCCGTCCGTGTTGATGTCTGCCACCTGTTTGCCGGATTTGATGGATACACTACGATTTGGGTGGACTATCATAGGTGGGCTATCACGGATGGGCCTTAAATGGTCGGATTGCGATTAGGGTGGATGGACCGCATTTGCATAATCAAACATGGGATTTGTGGTGGATGGATAGACAAGCAAACAGCTAGGCAAACACCCACTAAGCGGTAGCTTTGAGCTTCTTTTGCCATTTTTGCCTACATTTTTTGGAGTTTGGGGGCATGTCACATATTGTTGAAAAAGTATTTTAAAGACCTTTGCAACAATGATTAGACACTCCGAAACTCCAAAACATGCAAGCAAAAATGACAAAAGAAACTAACTACTATAAATAGTGGGCATCTACTAATTTGTCAGCATGTCTGCTTAGCCATTCACCCATCCACCCTCTCGTCTACCTATCAAACGGGCAGACAAGCAAACACCTACTATGCAAAAGTAATCAGTTTCTTTTGCGATTTTCAACTGCAATTTTTGGAGTTTTGAGGTGTGTGGTATACCGTTGGAAAGATCTTCAAAATACCTTTCCAATGGTATATCACACACTCTAAAACTCTAAAAGCTACAAATGAAAATTGCAAAAGAAACTGATTGCTACCACATGGTGGGCATCCGTCCATTTGTCCGCTTGGCCATCGCACCCATCTGCCCTCCAATTCGCTTGTCATAGGGGCAAATAAGCAGATAGCTGGGCGAACGTCCATTATGGGGTAGTAGTCAACTTCTTTTGCAAATTTTGACTACAATTTTTGGAGTTTTAAGGAATGTGATATACCATTGGAAAGGTCTTCAAAATTCCCTTGTAATGGTACATCACATGCCTCAAAACTTCAAAAATTGTAGTTGAAATCGCAAAAGAAATTGACTGCTACCACGTAATGGATGTCCACCCAACTATCTGCTTGTCCGTCCATCCGGCAGGCGGACAACTGCTTTGCCACCAGTCCATCCCCCTGCTCGTCCACCTTCAAACCACCTGTCTGCCACTCCGTTGCCTGCTGCTTGCTAGTAAACAGACAATCTGCTTGTCTTTCAGCTAGGATAACTTCTTTCGATCGCCGTTTTACCCAGCTCAATGCTACATCCGCTACGTCCAGACGTCTAGAATTTGTCCGTGATTTTGTCCGGAATGTAGGTATTTGTCAACCTTGGTTGTAATGGTCATCCAAAAGAGTTCATTACAATTGTTGAATCATAAATAGGCCCTTTGCCATATGTAGAAACCACATAAAGTTGTTCACTGAATTCACAACATTGTATTATTTCAATCCAATTCTAATCCTTTTTGTAGACTATACTCAATTGACTTCATGCAAACTTGAATATAATTTTCAATGCATTGGAATAGAATATCAACCTTGTCATTGTACTCACATCCATAAGACTTTCACTAAAATAAAGTAATATAGATGCAACTTTTATATTGACTTTATATGACATCAAATTTTAATAACTTAAAAAAATGTCTCAACTTTTAAAAAGTTATAATTTTACAAAGTGTCTTTAACATTCCTAACCTTTGAATTATTATATGAAACCTCTATGTTCTAATGGTCTATTCCCACATGATCCTACCACCATGACTAGTAGAAGACAGGGTGTGTAAGGTAGGATTTTAGTTAGGGACTCATTTCAATGAATTTCAAATCTTGATTGATCTCAATGATGAAGTTTGACATAACCATAATTATTTTGAAGCCTTCAACACCAACACTCTAAGAGTAGTGATCAATTGGCTCAATCTATCACATGAGCTACTATAAACAACAGCTAATCAATATGTAATCAATAATCAAATAGCCCAATAAGTCAACTATCACCCATGATCTTTTTCTTGCAAACGTAATCAAAACCATCAAGACTTGAAGATCAACGACAAACTCAAAAGGTGAAGGAAGGATGGTAGGTTATGATCCACCATATACACGGCAATGAAAGTAATGCCTTGAGGCAAGGTTGGGTAAACAATATGGTTTACGACATGTGAAAGAAGAGTCTTGTTAGAAGAATAACACTGAAGCTAAGCAACCACACAAGAGGTCTTTTTTATTATTCCATTTAAATACATATGAGACTCCTTCATTTATTGGATGTGGAGAGGCATGTTATTTTTCAAAATGTACAACAATGATATGAACCTTTTCTTCTTACTTACTTACTTAGACCTTTGATTGAGCATGGTTGACCAAGATCCAACCATTGAAGGCTATACTTGGTAACAACAAGGTCATCCTTTGTGAAAATAACATGCTAACATGTTCATCCTTTGTAGTGTTACCGCCCTTTTGAAGCCTGAATCCTAGCTCTCACTCTACTTTAAAATATGCAAATCCTGTGCCTTTCTCACTCCCTTTCTTTGCATCTCCACCAAACCTGTAAACCCGGCAGATTTTGAGGTCTCAGCAATAGACAAGTCGATGTATGTAGACCAACTCAAGCTACCAAGATTCTGTTTAGCTTGACAATTAAGGTAGAAAGTATAGGGCAATGCTTGCCCAAGGAGATTGCGGTAAACAAAGGTCGACAAGGAGCAATCTTTGACAATGAGCTGCAATTGTCCAACGTAAACCACGGGTGGGAATGAAAAATTCAAACAATTTGGTTGGAGCAGGGATCAACAATTTGGATGAAAAAAAGCATAATGCCCAATTACGTGGTTTTGTGGCTTTTGCTTGCATAATCGGGCATTACAACTTCATTGCAACATTGAACCTACCCCGCAAATGAACGGGATGATTCCTAGCCATGGTTTACCATCTCAAATTATTAACTAAAGCTGATGTATATAAATAGAGTCAAAACTACAATTAGGAGTCACTTTGCACTTGTTCTCAAAACAAAATCATTTTCTTTTGTTTAAATGTATATTTTTTGGAGCTTTTTTTCTATCTTTTTTTTTTGTGAATTTCTAAAGTAAAGATTTGAAGAAACCTTGTATTTGGAACACCGGCCTGGTCACCAAGGAAATTATTCTTTTGGATCATGTGTGAAGAATTTGCTTAAAAAATAAATTCAAGAGCACTTATTGGAGGTCAAACTATTGTGCAAGACCACCTTTTTTTACACAAAATTTCAAGGATGAACATTTGCACTTTTGTATTGCATAGAAGGGGATTCTCTATCATCCATCGAACATTTTAGGCTGCCATGTTGCTATAGGGTTAAAGTGTCTTGAAGGTGCATGATTTAACCTCTTCCCAAAAGATCCAAAACTATTCACTATTGTAGTGCCATGTGTAAAGTTGTCGACCTTTCACAAGTACAAAGTGAAGCATATTGCCATAGCACTTCAACAAATTGAAAGCCTAGGTCACAAATTTAATCCCTATTAAAGGATTGTGACTATGTCTTCACCAAAAATGCTCCAAAAATGCCATTTCTAATACAAGTACCAAATTTGAAAAAGAAGACATTTTTAAACACATGTAATCATAGGATCTTCTAATATACTGACTTGAGAACATGGAAATTTTACTTAGAAATTTTCACCACGTAGATTGCAACATATGAGCTATCAAAATTCACAAAAATCCATTTTTTGGCCATGTGGAAAACCAGGCAGCTCCATTTCACTGTAAGCTCACATTTGTATGCAAAAATGCTTAAAATGGTGGTGCTTCTTTGGATTCATTCTTAATGGCAAGTTGGCTACATGCTTGAAAAATTTCAGATCATTTGGAATTGTACAGTCAACATATAGGAAAAAAATAGTAAGCAGAAAGGAGTAGAACAAAGTAGAGAATGATTCAAAATACAAAATTATGAAGAATTTAGTTATAGAATTGAAAAATGCCAATCCCAATGGTTGAAATGTTTTGATAAATATTCTACATCTTATGATTTTATTATTTTCAAAAAATATTGAAAATTGAATAAAATAAAAAACTTCAAAGTTTATTTTAGAGTACAGAATTGCAAACTATCTGCAAACTAAAACTTCTCATAACTTTTGACTCATTGATCCAAATGGAATGATTCAAAGCTTTCCACGTTAGTATATATAACTCTACAAAAACCAATTTCAAATTTTTGTTTTTGAAAAAAGCGATTTTTTCTTATCTGCCTGGACTTCCCGTCCGAGGAAAAATGTAACATATTAGGGCATAACTTTTGATTCACATTTCCAAATGTCATGAAATTTAGTGCATATGAAAGGTATTCCTTTTCCCCACCTTCTGATAAAATATGAGCCTAAAATGCGAAAGTCTCCGCTCGTACATACGTACCTGCCCAAAATTCCTATGTCCAAAAAACACATGCTGGTCCTTTAGGGGTTAATTCGGGGTGGGCTGAATCATCAGCCTTACTTAATACCAGATTGCACGAAACAGTGGCAGTATCTTCGACGAAGTGAAGCGAGAATGGATTGAAAAGCACAGATCGAGGACTGGGACGCTATTCGGTACAACTTCGATTCCGTGCAGTCCACGTACTTTCATGTCCTGGAACCTGCTGCAGCTCCGACATGCTACGCCGGGTTTAATTGCTAGCTGATGAGAGACGGGATCTAGCTTCCATATATGGGGAGTAAATGGCTCATCAGACAGCCACAAACCTTAAATCATTCCCAACATCGAGTATAATGTGTACAACAAGCTTCGTGCACAATATACTTCGATCGATCACAGTTTCTCAGTTTGGCATTCGCAGTTTTGATTCAATTGCAGCTGTGTTACTAGCTAGCTATGGCCGTCATGTACTGGCTTGTGATCGCCTGCGCATTTCTGGGCGCACTGCAGGTTGCGAATGCTGCGGATCCCGACCGCCTGCAGGACGGATTCTACTGCGTGGCGGATTAATCTGAAGTCTAAGGTGGCGGTGAATGGCATGGGTTCCCCGTGCAGTCCCCGGGACAAGGTCGCCGCCAAGGACTTCACGTACACCGGATTCCGCAAACCTTGTAGGCTCCAATTCAAATTCACTCTTCATTGTCAGTCTTGGTTGTGCAATGGAATCTAGACAATCATATATCAACTGATGACATGGAGCTCGGGGAATGGGTAATGAACACGTTGTAAAAATTTGGTCGAACAGTGAGTAGCTAGAGGGACGTGTATACAGGGAGAACGGCGGGCCATCACCCCCCCCGGTACAATTCTGGGGTTGCCTCTTGACCCCCCCAAACTTTCTATCTTTAGAAAGTTTGGGGGGGTCAAGAGGCAACCCCAGAATTGTACCGGGGGTGATGGCCCGCCGTTCTCCCTGTGCGTAAATTAAATCCCGGCCCTGATATGAAATTGTCAATTGGTTCTATTGCTCGCGATGCTTGTGGTAAATTTTTACAGTTCTTTTGAGATTTTTGATCTGTGACTCTTGTGCGGGTGTTTCGATCTTATGCTGTCTAAGGAATAGTTTTGAAAGTTTTTTGTGGGATACGTAGTGCTTAAAGATTCGTGCATGTGTAGCGTTTTCCATGATCGATTTCAACGGAGATATTACGCTAGAGAAGTCCAAATTATAGCGAGTGCATAGTGCAACCATGGAATTCCAGGCTGTATTCGATCTTACTCACGTTGTGAATTTTCATAGTGCACAATGGAACCTATTGGGTTAGTGGAATTTTTGGATTTCTCTCCTGTTATGGGCTCCCCGTACGTGTATGAATGTGCTTGATTACTGTATATGCTAGGATTCGTAGATTTCTTAACTCTGTTGTGGCATGTGCTTCTCCCGCAGTGTACCCGACCTCCGTGTCCCGGAAACCGGCGCCACCGCCGACCTGGACTCCGTGCAACAAATGCCCGGACTCATCACGATGGGCGTCAGCCACGTACGCCCGACTCGACTTCGCCATTGGCGGCGTCATCCCCCTCCACACCCACCCTCGAGCCTCGGAGGCTCTCTTCGTACGTAATGAAAGGCTCAATCTACACAGGCTTCATCAGCGACGACGCCAATCCAGCTGTTCGCCTCCATTCTCGAAGTCGGCGACTTCACCGTCTTCCAGAGAGCAAGCCAACACTTCCAGCTCAACGTGGGGTACGAAACCGCCATCACGTTCCACACGCTGACGTCGCAGAATCCCGGATTCTTGTTCACGGCCAACCAGATCTTTAAGCCTAATATCACCAGTGCAGTGATTGAGAGGTCGTTTGGGGTCAGTGCCACTACTGTGAAGGCTTTGAAGAGCGGCATTCCGAGGTACTGGAATTTAGGAGCTAAGTGGAAACAGGCATTCGTTGGAGTTCAGTGTACGAAATTCTAGGTACACGAGCTGCGCTGGTTGCAATAGCGCTCTTCAATCTCCCAAGTATGAGTTTTGCAAGTTTTATAAGAAGACGCACATTCATTGAGGTGTTCGTATGTATCATTGAAGGAAAATGTGATTCATTGAAAAACTAAGTTAAGGCTGTGGCAAGCAAGTGCGCTTCGTGAATCTTTGAGTTGGACTTAATGGAATTTCAAATTCAGGGAACAAGAAATCTCCCACTGAAAACTCTACAGATCCCTCGAAAGCCCTCGAAATCCCTGAACCTACCGTCACTGATCGAATTGGGATGTTGAAGAAACGATTGTAGAACATCTTCCAAAAAAAACTTTGACCTTTCATAACTTTGACTTACGGTATCCAAATGTCACGTTCTTTGGTGCATTGGAACCCCTTTTCAACGTGCCAACAAGAAAATCAATGAAAATTTGACCCATCTAATAATAATAACCAAGCACAGTAGCAAAAGGAGTTAGTTTGGGGGGTACCCACCTTATCCTACTTGCATTCTTTGGTTGCTACTGAACCAACCTGGAATATGAGGTGGCACTCCATAAGAACTGGAATGTCACACTAGGGGTAGTCACAACTCCTCTGAGAATCGGATTTTCTTTGAGATTGAAATGTAGACGCACAAAAAGGGGAGACAATAGGGAGCGTTGTTGTGTAGAGGGGCTGCGACATCCCTCACAGTAGTCAAGATGGAATCTCAAAGAATGGATTCACATGCATGGAGGTTGCAATAATTGCACAAAGTTCATGGAACCAATTGGATCGAGTGGGCTTGACTGCTGTTCGGCCTTGCTGTGTGAGTTTGAAGATAAAATCAACAAAGCGGTGAAAGTACAGCGGATGAGGGGTGCAACTCCAGAGCATGAAGGTATAATTTTCTTCGGGAAAATGCCATCTAAGTTCGTTTCTCCACCTGCGGAAGAAAAGAACAGTAGACCTTAAACCTCAGAGACGAAAAAACAATTAGCGAATGCCATGCGTCCAATCTCCAAGGTTCGTCTGATTCTCGAAGGGGTTGTGACTACCCCTACTAGTTTATGAGATAATGACGGGTAAGGTGCCTACACTGTGGCATTCCATCGGACCCATGCGTTGAGCACTAAATACAAGCATCAAAGCCTTGTTGTTATAGAGGTCAAGAAATTAATACAACGCTATAGATAATATTGGACAATCTTGTCCATGAGCACATATCTCAATCTCTCCACTTCTAGATTGGAGGCTAGCCAATTAGAAAGAAACTTGAAATACAAGGAAATGTAGCTCATAAATATATATTTCTTTAAAACAAGAATGGTTCAATTAAAGCTGGAGTTTAAAGATTTGCAAATTTGCAAACTAAGGAATGTAGAATTTTCAAACTTTTCAATCTCCAAACTTCTTGTTTTGTTAGTTTTTTATTCAACGTCTTGAATCACTAATAATATGTTTTGTAATTTTTCATACAAATTGAAAAATGTTCATACTCGAATTTCTTCATCATGTTGGCAAGTCACTAAAACCACACCCAAGGGGATGCATATCAAGTCAAACCAACAAATCCAATTCAAATCCGTAATTTGAAATTCCATTGTGAATCTTCAATGTGAAATAAATTGATATGGATTTAGTCTTTCTTATGCAACATTGCTATATTCATAAAAACTCTTTTTCAATACAATAGTCCCTAAGAATTTTGAACATCTTAATTCATTTGTAGAAGTAAATCTTTTTTAAGTTCTAGACTTCTAAAACCTAAGATTAGAAACATTATCAAATTTCAAAATTCTAAATCCAAAGCAATTAGTTTATAAAGAAGTGAGTTTGTGAATCAAGGCTATAGAAAACATATGGTATAAACAAAGTTCAATTTGTACTTAAAATTACAAATGATGTATAAAACATTGGCTTCTTCATCTCATTCACTCAAAAAGCACTCAACCTTCTCCATGTAGGAACCACATTACTCCTCAAGCAACTAAACAATTGTGATAAAAGATGGAAATTTAGTCCAACATTAGAAGGGTTCTAATCATACATTTTTAAAGTAGGATATTCCTAACCACCCAATAAAATGGGTATTGATAACAAAAGATTCACAAATATATCTTCATCAATGACATATCATAGTTTTGAGGGCTAAACACCCATATAGTTGGGGGTGCTTCAATTGAAACTACACAAACTAACTAATAAGGTTGGTGCTGGCAACTAATTGAACCACATAGTCCAGTGTTTTTTTTTCCGGCGATTTGGTGCAAAATTGCACCAAAATTTTTGACCTAGCACCAAGCCTATAGGAAATTTTTAGTAAAATTTTGGATGAAATCGCCAAAAAACTTCAAGTTCAAGAAAAATCTTGGATGAAATCGCCACATTGTGAATGAAAATAGAATTATAGATACGTATTTCACATTTTCTATACAACACTTGGATGAATGTTGAAACTTGGAGCACCACCGTAACATTTAATATCGCCACTTCGCCACTTCATGGAAAATGAAAAAAAAAACCCTGACGTCATAGTCTACCTAATCTCCTTCCTTGCAACGCTCTATCGTACTCCCTTGCATCTACCTCTTCAACTTCAAGTTCACTTTCACAAAGAGGTTCTTGGTGGCTTGGGGTAGAACTAGAACCAACTTCCCATCTACAAAGGGCTCCAAAGACAAGGGATGCAAAAGCTCTTGCCTCATTTTCTTCACTCCTCAAAGCTACGTCCAAAAAAATGAATAATCCAAGCCTCCAAGAAAGCCGTGTAATGCTCATGTGGTGACAATTGTGGATTCCGAGCTTCATAGTAAGGCAACCAAGATCTACGAAAATCATCGCCATTGGGAAAATATTCACCTTGGTCAACCAATACATCGGATATAAAAGTGGGAAAGTTGTTGACTGGAATGTCTTCAACACGAACCCGTGATGGGTCAAAAGTACGTGCAAATGCATTGGAAGCTTCCGCTATCCAAGCGATTGGCGATGGCGGATGTAATGCACGAATCTCTTGAAAATTAGCTTGTGCTCTTGATCTCAAAGACTCCATGTGTAGATGTTCCATGGATGACTCCATTTGGACTTGCCTTGCAAGTAAAGGTTGCAAAGAGGTCTCGCTTTGAAAAGTCATGGATGGGATGTCCAAAGCTTGTGTAGATGGTGTAGTGGAACTGGATGCAATGGACACGACATTGGTTGCACCTTGGAAGCTTGCACCCTCGGATGGCATTGCTCGTCTACGCTTGGATGGAGCGCTAGGACGGGGAGGTATCAAATGGGAACTTGATCCCCTTTGGCATCCATAAACGGGAGTGATGCTTCGACTTCCGACGATGACCTTACACACCGGACAAGGCTTCCTCTTCTTTTGTAGCCATTGGGAAAGGCAAGACCAACAAAACAAGTGGCCGCATTTGGTGAGGACGGAATTGGTGGGAGGTTCCATGCAAATGTTGCAATGGAACACATCATGCTCCTCCATTGCTTGGGCACCAACAACCACCTTCTCATTGTTGGAGGTCACGCAAATGATTGGATGGTTTTCCTCCATGGATGCCAATCTCACAAGGGATCAAAAATGAATGACTCAAGGGACCCACTTCTTGCTAGTGCGAGTTTACCACTAGTCCCAAACCCTCCAATGTATGCGCCTCCAAGTTGTATGACTAACTAATTGATACCTCTCTCTTATTACACCTCAAATCTCACTAAAACTACCTCAAGCCTACAAAATGGACTTACACCTCCCCTTCTTCTACTTGGTCACACTCTCCTACCAATTGCACACCCTTGTATTAGACTCCCTATCTCCTTGTGGAAGCAAGTGAATTGTGTCCCAAGATGTTGCAAGTGGTCCTATTTATTATTTTAGAAGAAGGTGATGGAGTGCCTCGGTTGGTGGATGCGTGGTCTCGAAAGGCATTAAGTGGGACCGATGCCTCGAGCACTAAGCACAAACATCCAACTCTCGTTGTTGTGGAGGTCAAAAAAATAATCCAACATTGTGGTATTATTGGAGAATCTTGCCTTTGAGTCAATTCCTCAATCTTTGAACATCTAGATTGGAGGCTAGCCAACTGGGAAGAATTCGACAATTCAGTAGCTCCTAAACATGTACCTCTTAGAATGAAGAATGGATAAATTAAAAGTAGAGTTTAAGGATTTGCAAATTTGTAAACTAGGTACTGTAGAAATTGCAATCCTTAAAATTATTATTATTATTTTCTCTTAAAACTCAAAATTCAAACATTCACTCTAGGCTTTCTAGCCCTATTCCATTTTTATCGTTCACCACCACCTCAAAGTAAAGAAGCTTGTAAATACAAAGTACATGAATTTTTGGGGTTAGCAATTATATAATCTTCTACCTTTTTAGTTTGTGAAGTTTTGATTCAAGCTTCAAGACTCATTTAAACATTGATTATGTTCCTCATTGCTATTGTGACTTTACCTTCTCAAGCCATAAGTATCTTTCAATTAACGTTGAGTGAGCTTGTCAATTTGTAAAACATGTATTATTATGTTTGTGCACCTTTCAATCTTCTACCTCTTGTGTTTGCAAATTCTTTGCTCCAATCTCAAACATTTATTTTATATGTATTTCTTTGTTATGCGTGTTCTCATAGCTAGTCTAGCTTTACATGCCGCACACATATGAGCTTGTAAAACTTGAAAAATATATATTGTCATATACTTAGGAAACTACCGGAAATTCAAATAGGCCTTTAATACTTGAATTTTTGCCATTGGTTTGTGTATTTGTATAATTTACAATCTCTCAACTTGTAGTTTTGCATATTGAAAATTGCAAGATTTCTAAATTCAAAGGGTTCTCAATTATTAACTTACATTTTATGAGTGAAGGATTTAAAAATTTGTAATTCATAAATATGTACATTTTTCAAATATTTGTCTTTAAATTTGCAAATTTATAATCTTTTATATTCTTGTTTAAAGAATTTTTTTGTTATAATAAACTTCAAAAGTTCCTTGTTAGAATTGACCTCCAATATCCAATTCTTTTTAATGATTGGAACTTTAGGATATATTGTAAGTCTTCAATTTCAAGTAAATTGATATGGAATTAGTCCTTCTTATGGAATTTTGCCATATTTGCAAAAATTCTTTATAAATCCAATAGTTTCTAAGGATTTGAAACATCCTCTTTCATTTGTAGATTTGACATTTTTTGTAAATTTCTAGATTTCTAAAATCTTAAATTAGAACCACTAATTACAAGATTCCAAACTTCTAAATCCACATCTAGTTATTTATAAAGAAGTGATTTAGTGAACCAAGGCTTTGGAGAAGTTAGTGTATAAATATTTGTATATTTGTACAATACATTAATCCCTAAAGGACCAAACAACATTTATTGGCAATTTATAAATTTTGGCTGCTCATTAAGAATGGAATTTTCATTTCTTTGCTTTGAAATTCTCACACAACATGAGGTCAAGAAGTAACTTTAAGGTGCAACAATTTTTGTAACTCTAGACAACATGGCTAAAAAGTTATTGTATGATACTCATATGTAGTTTCTTCATCAATCCTAAGCCTAGATAGCTCAATTTTTATTTTAAAAAAAAACAAAAATTTGAAATAGATTTTTTAGATTTATATATAACTAGAAAGCTTTGGATCATTCCATTTTGATTAATGAGATGAAAGTCATGAAGAGTTTTTGTTTGGAGACATTTATGGAATCTCGATTCTAAAATAAACTTTGAAGTCCTTTATTTAATTGAACTTTCAATATTTTGGAATAAAATAAAATCATGGGATTTAGATTTTTTATTACAACATTACAACCATTCAAATTGGCATTTTTCAATTCCATAACTAAATCCTTAACAATTTAGTATTTTAAATCATTCTCTACTTCTTTCTATTTACTATTTTTTTTCAAGCATAAATATATTAAAAAAAATTGAAAATTTTCATTTGTAAATCCCAACTTATTTTTTCAAAACAGTATGGAGAGTTGCAAGTTTTTGTAGTATCTACACATTTTTTAATAAAATGTTTGAAAGATTAAATCTAACCATTTGAGAAGAGTTGAAAATACTTCTTTTTGAAATACAAGCATTGTGATCTTGCAATTGGTAAGGTTTTTTATTCTAAAATTTTAGAAGAATATATTCTAACAAGTTAACTAAAGGATCTTACAATTGGATTTGTTAAAAAATAAATATAGATGAAGATTTTAGCTTTACTTTGAAGACTTGTATTTTGAAGCAATTTTGGGTGTCTAAACATGAAAGAACATTAGTGGTCAAATTATTAATGATGTGTAAAAACCTTGCCTTCTCGTCTCATTTACTCCAAAAGCATTTGACCTTCTTCATGCAAAAGCCACATTCAATCATTCACTCTCTAAGCAAATAAATCTTTGGCAATAAGAGATGGAATCAAGGGCTCAAATTAGGTACGAAAGGTGAAGAAATACAAAATTGAGGGCAATTTTTTACATTTATCCTTGGCAAGGGAATTGAAAAGATTAATCACCAAAAGAAATGTGCATTATTCCAACTGATGTTTCTGGTTAAGTCTAACACAACAATATTGGAAAATAATGTAGATTTAATGCTAAAATTGCATTACTTCCAACACAATTCTACTAGATTTAATAAAAAACATTAGCTAGAATAACGCAAATTTCTTTTATTAAATTGATTGTGTCTAATTATGAAAGATCAAAGTTTTTGTGGTGGATGTTCTAAAATGATTTCTTCAACATACATACATATTAATTTCAGAATAAGTATAGTACTAGTAGTACAATTATAAATAGTGACCTTTCTAAGAGATTTTTAATAAAAATTTACCAAAAATATATGTACTTTCAAAATCATTCTGGTACAATTGGTTGACTATTGACTTTTTAGATTTCAATATTAATGACCAAGCTATGTGACAGTTTGATTGATCTAGGGACTTCCACTTTAAAAATTCATAGTAATTACATGTTTTATCCAAAAATTATGATATTATTTAAGAAATTTTTATGATTTTCAATTGCTAATACTACAAAAATGTTTTTGTTTTTTTTCTCTAGAAAAAAGTGCCTATGCTCAATTGCTTATTTTGACATTTTTTTAGATGTTTTCACCTCAGAGACAGTGATACAGAAGTTCAGAAACTAAAAAGTTTTATAAGAGTGACAGGTTTGTTTTTTGAGATGTGCTTCCCAATTCAAAAATGTTTTTTGTTTTAGCTAATACGATAGTGACATGTAAGTGAGCGCACACGCTGACGTGGACGGCCACGGAACCAACCCCTTCCTCCTTCCTCCACGCCATCACCCCCCTACCACCGTGACTCCCCTTGCACACCCTCGGCACAGCGAACCTCCACGGTGACCCCCATCACCACGTCCCCACCCCTCTCTTCCTCACAAACTTCCTCTCTCCTTTCGTCACTCTCCAACGCTTTCGTCTTCAGAAATTTTTCTTCTCGATTACCGTATCGATTTTATCGCCCCTTCCGAAGTTGCAATGGACATGGAGAGTGCTCGGAAGTGGTTCGTGGATCACAAATTGCGTGCAGTAGGTCAGTACAACAAGTTTCTGGCTCTCGTTCTGTTGTTAGGGTGGTGTTTAGGGGTTTGATGTTTGTTTGTTTGATGATGTATCGAGATTTTAGAAGGTTTGTTTGAGAGATTTTAGCTTTGCTTTTGTGTCGATGGTTTCAGAATTGGCATGCGGTGATTTCTTTTCTTCTGTCTGGGAGGTTGACTTGTTCTTCTGTTGTAATCGTTTCTTAGCGAATTTTGTGGTAAGAAGGTAGAATCGGGGACCTGTGGTCCATTATGCAGAGTCTTTATAGTATATAGACATAAAATCTATAGAGGATGGCTCTACTAGGGAATTCTGCGGCGGACGTCCTCGATTCTATATTTATTCCAATTTTTTCGATTGTGGTTGTTCCTAGGTGCATGTAAGGTAGGGAGAACTAAAATTGTTGAGCGGGGGTGAAATGATTAGAGTCTTAAGATTTATATACGTTCTTTTGAGAGGATTCCAACGCATTAAGGATTTTGTTATTTGGATACCGTATGCGAAAGTTACGAAGTGTGAAAGTTTACAGTAATTAAGGGGATGTATATCAGCCCTTTTCTGGTGTACGTACTGATCTACGTGTTCTCCCATGTTCATTGAACATATCGGAGGTCCATTTTAAGAAAAAGATATGGTTTGGGAAGACAGTATCATGTTAGTGTTAGTGTTTAATGTCGTTCTCCTATGCAATGTGTAGGCGGAAAATACATTATTCCTAATGTAGAAGGTTCATTTAGGGGTTGAGGTCAGTGATGTTTTGAAATTTATGTTTGCTTTTTCTCTTTTGGAGTGGGACGCTGACTTCTTCGTTCGTTTTAAACGTTTCATAGCGTGTCTTTTTTAAGTGATGGAATCTCTGCACTAGAATTAATCCTATATCCATTAAATTGGCAATTTTGTAGTTACCAAAATGAGGTGCGCAAGTGGTTCGTCCTTAAAAATCAAGACTGGTCTAGACTTATGTTTTATACAGCTGCACAAATAGGGTTTTTTAATTTATTGTGGAAGTTTTATCATATGTTGTTATGATGTGTAATACTGTGTAATTGTTCAATATTTGGGGGGGGGGGACTAGTAATTTTCATCCCGAAAGGCCTTTCTGACTTTTATGTCTAGCTAGCAGTAGTAATTTAGAAATCAGTTTCATTGAAGAGTTGACTCTTGTGTGGTATGGGCTGAAAAGCGACCATGCTTTCGTCCACCTTGCTAGTGTTTGCTATCACTGTATGAACAACCAGAAGAGAATCACAAGAAGTACCAGATGAAAACCTTTAGGACATTGAAAATTCATTGAGGTTTGTATCCTGCCGATCTTCAGATGCTGTCATCTGGAGATATCTGTGTGCTAACAGTGATCATGGCTGCTGACAGGTACTCTTTGGGCGAGCTCATTGTTAGGCTCATTTGCGTACAACTTTTCTCAACCCGGCATGAAGACGAGTGTGAAATTGATACATGCTAGGTAAGTTTGATTCACTGAAGCTAAAGTTATTTGAAATGGAAAATAATAAACTTGAAAGGGGCGCCTATCACCTTGGGCGCATCCCCTAATTCAGGGAAGTACTAGGGTATCCAAGGTGCTCCAAATCTTTTTTAGACACACATCCTCTTACATCTTGTGTTTAAGAATTTTGACGAAGGCAATCGCTGAAATCAATTAGTTCAATATTAGCTCCTGGATTGACACTTGTGAGCAAAAATATGCAAATTAATTGAACTTGTGTCATACTCTTTTTTCTCGCATGTTGTCAGTAAGATGGGTGCACTCATAGAACAACTTAATGATGCTGTGAAGCTAACCTGATTCACCTGACTTCTTGTAGGCTACACGCACAAGCTTTGACCTTGGCAGCACTGGCTGGGAGTGCTGTGGTGGAGTATTACGACCACAAATCGGGAGACAAAGCAAAGCGGTATGAGAAGCATTTCGAGACTTCATAGAGTTTCCAGAGAGGGCGTTTTGGTGTCACCGTGCGTTGCTAGCACCCCTCATTTGCTGCTATTTTCAAACATGATCATCTGTTGTATTTCAATCAACCAGGGTGCACTGTACTAGTAAGGTAGGGGTGCTAAAATTTCCCGCACTCTAGATGTGCGTGTTGTCTAGGAATGGGCGACATGTTGAGTGTAATATCTATAACGGTCATTGATCATTTAGGTACACTTTAAGGACGGTTTGTGCACCCTTTACGTTAGTACACCTCAAGAAGTTCACTTAGCTAGAATCGTAGGTTACCCTGCACCACGATCTCTTCAAACAATGGTAGACGTGGTGTCTCTGCATATGAACTTTGAAAGGTTTGATCATTCGTCTCCTCGCGTCAAGATGGCCGAGGTTTTGATTATTCTTTCATTGATATTAATGTGTCCATTCAATTCAATATAAGTGGTGATTTACGCTTCAGGTTGTCTCACGGTTTTGATTCGTCTTCCTCATTTCAAGTAACACGTTCCATTGCTTTCTTTCTAATTGCTTAATCTTTCACATCAGTTCAGTGTTGTTTGTTCAGAGGATTTGTTTTCTTTAATCCTTGAGGTCCTAGGCATGGTTTTTGGAAATGAGCACTTTTCAGAGAATTTTTCAATTAGGCACACTTTTTGTGCAAATGGTGATTGCAACTCAAAATGTGACCGTATTCAAGTAAATTCCGCTTGGTTTCACATTTAGGTTGAATATGTCCAGTTCCGTCTTACAAGCTGTATACATGGCATGTAGTTTTTTGTGATGAGGAAGCTTGCACTGAATTCATGTAACTTAGTTCTTGAATCCTTGTGAACTCGGACAACTACAATATCAGAGCAAATGTACACCATAGATTTGCCAGATCAAGCTGTAAGCGGTTCTTCACAGGGAGCTCTGTACATAGACTCAATTTTCTGAGCATTTACTCAAAAATTTGTCCACTGTCCTCTTAGCTTCCAAAACAACTTGAATTCGAGCAAGCACGCATACAACTTACACTCATCTACAGAGATCAAGGCATAATCTTCTTTGCACATGCTTCCACAACTCATGAAGAATTTTTGGGGTAGTGGGATATGCATTCAATTGCCGTTTTTAACACCCACACATGTTTGGTGAGATCAAGGTTCGGTGATTGAGCAGGCCACTTTGTAATGAAATCTAGTTGCTCTTAGAACCATTCCTGAATATTTTTTGTCGTATGTGAAGGTACATTGTTTTGTTGAAAAATAACTTCATCAAGATCAAAGTCAAAATTTATCAAAGAGCTAAGCAATTCCCCTTTGCAACAACTCAAGATAACCTGTAGCATTGAGTGCCCTCTCAATCTTGTACAACTACCTATATTTATTGATGTCACACAACTCCAAAGTGATTGAACCTCCACCATGTTTTGGGTTGGAAGGTTCATATCACTATCCAACACCAAAATCAAGCCATTGTAGCCAAAAGGATTGATTCTTGTTTCATCACTAAAAAAACACCCTCTCCTAATCACATTGAGCAAATTGTAACCTTGCTTTCACATTATGGGTAAACAAAGACGGCTTAGAAGCCTTAATAAATGCCCCTAGACCTGTTTCTTTAGGGGCATTCATCATTGTTGCAATAGAGAAATCAACTCTTGATATACTCTTCAATTCTCTTGTTGCCTCCATTGCATTATAGATCCCACCTACAGTAACTAAACTCATTGCATACAACTTCTCCCAACATATCTAAGCTTATGGTTGTCTAATTCTTGGAATGACAATGTTCTCACAATATTTCTTCCTAATCCTATTCACAATAGACTATGGCAAACCAATAGTTGGTGCCACATTTCTATATTCATGTGCTTTTTTAAGAATGAAAGAAATCATGTTCAATTCTTTCATATAAGAAACTTTCCTCATTGTGCCTAACACCCTTTAGAATGTATGAGTTTATGAAGGTAGTCACATTTCTTTTTATTCCTCTCAAACTCTAAAGAGAGGGCTGAAATTGTGGACAAGTGGTATGATTATATAGTAAGGTCTACTTCATTTACGAATTTTTCAATCAGTTTTCACTAGAAAGCTTAGCAACTTTAGGAAGCTCTAGCATGCTAAAAAATAAACCGATTTTGAAATTGCAAATTGCATTGGAATCACACTGAAGTGAACTTCACCTCCATGACAAGTGAAAATTAAATCATTTAAAATTATACAATAACTTGGATTCCTTGTATACACTATCTACCATTTCATAGGTAACCTTTGGAAGATAGTAAAAGATTTCTTGCATTTGGGTGAAGAACAAGAAAGAAATCATACAAGCAACTCAAGTGGTATGGGAAAGTATCTTTAAAGCAATTGTGAAGGTTCATTTTGTATATATACAAGTTGTAATTTTCACAAATGTTGGCAACACTAGATAGTACATAGTATAGAAAACATCAAAATCTTTGTATGATTTTCAATTATATATGTGTGTTTGTAATGATGATAAAGTAGACTTTAGTGTGATTCCAACACAATTTGAAATTCAAAATTTTGTTCATTTTTTAGCACCCATAGGCCTCCCAAAGTTCTCCTAATTTCAACAGGATCCAATAATTTGTAAATGCAGTAGACCTTACCGTACATTGCCTTATCTTCCACCACATCTTTTTTCATTAAAAAATAAATAACGATATGGGCACCTTGCTTCTCCAAAGTTCACAATACAAACTTGCACATCGACTTAATGTTTTGAGTAAGTGTAATATCTAGACACATAGGAAGTGTTATCTAATATTATTCATTTAGAATCATTTATAAGGCAATTTTGGTTTCATAGATGTAGCAAGCGATATTCCTCATTCTCATCGAATGGGAAACGATGGCTTTTGGATAGGAGAATTTATGCACACATGCAATGTGTCTAAGTGGTATACATTTCAAACTTTCAAATGTATTTCACTAATGCATAATAGCCATTAAGTGGTACAAAATAGTTATACATATGGTAAAAATTTAGGCCTCAGACTTTAAACAATTGGCAAATTTATAACCTTCAAAACATACAACAAATTGTCTTTTGTATGAGCCAAAAAGAGGTCAAATTATTATTTTGGATAATAATCTTTCATAGACAGGCTCTCTTTAGCTTAACCTCCAAAATTCCCTTATTCAAAAATTGGATGTGTCTCTGTCTAGTTTTATTGTAACTTTTCAAATATTGAGTTCTAAAATTTGATTTAGCCCCTAAAGGACCAGCCTGCTGAATTTGGCAACATAAAAAAATTGGGCAGGTACATGTGGACAGAGATTTACAAATTTGAGGCTGAAATTTTAATAGAAGTTGTGGACGAGGAGTACCTTTCATTTGAACAAAATTTTATGACATTTGGAAATACGAGTCAAAAGTTATGGCCTAATATGTTACTTTTTTTCTCAGCCGGGCAGTTAGGTCAGATCAGAAAAAATCACTTTTTTCAGAAACAAAAATTTGAAACTGGTTTTCCAGAGCTATCTATATGTGGAAAGCTTTTAATCATTCCATTTTGACCAATGAGTCAAAAGTTATAAGGAGTTTTAGTTTGCGGGCAGTTTTGGAATCTCTACTCTAAAATAAACTTTGAAGTCTTTTATCTTACTCAATTTTCAATATTTTTTGAAAAAAATAAAATCATAGGATGTAGATTGTTTAATACAACATTTCAACCATTGGGATTGGCATTTTTCAATTTCATATCTTAAATTCTTAACAATTTAGTATTTTGAATCATTCTCTACTTCATTCTACTTACTATTTTTTTCCTATATGTTGTACAATTCCAAATGATGTGAAATTTTTCAAGCATGTAGCCAACTTGTTTAGGAAAAAGAATCCAAAGAAGCACCACCATTTTGAACATATTGTCATAGAAAAGTGAGCTTTTGAAGTGCAGCTGCCCATTTTTTTGCAGGGGTCAAAAAACGATTTCAGTGATTTTGAATGCTTATATCCTGCAATCCACGTGGTGGAAATTTCTGAAATTTTTACCACATATTCTCAAGTCAGCATACTACAAGATCCTACGGTTACATGAGTCAAAAAAAAGTTTTTTTCAAAAATTTGGTACTTGTACTAAAAACGGCAGTTCTTGAGCGTTTCAGTGAAAACATAGTCACGGAACTTTAGGGGTTAAATTAGAAAATGAAACCAAATAAGTTACTTGGAAAACTTTCACACTATTCTCCATTGCTACCATTATGCTTCAAGAAGAAATTCAAATTTATTGTAATTTTACCATTTATTATTATTTTTTGCAATAAAATGAAAGATAGCTGTAATTTACTACAAAACTAATAGATTTTTTCACATGGATAGTAGTAGATAACACATACTACACATTGATATCTATGCTCTAAATACAACTATTCATCTCTTATAAAATGAAAATTATAGTCTTGAATAAGTAATTAGTACAGATGACACAATTTTTAGTAATAACAATATAAGATTGAAACTAGCTCGAATATAGCTTGAATATAATTTAAAAGGCTAAAGTGACCTCAAATATCATATTTTGAGTATATGTCAATGGCATTATTCCTCTAAAGGTTAATAATATTTGTAGTGGTTTGTCAATCAAGCCTACTCTAGCATTTTGGGATGAAAAGTGTGCAATTAGACTCTTAGCATTAATGTTAGACATGCCAAATTATTTTTTGCTTAGGGAAAAGCTTGCTAATTTACTAGGAATAACAATTCCTCCAAATACCATATTATTTCTTTTAACAATAGTTCATTAGATTAGCAATGATGGAGATTTGCTTTGCTTTGTCATACTATGAAAATTGTGGTTGATAGTAAGTTGCAAGAGTAGGACAAACATGAAATCTGTTCTCTTAACCCCTAAATGCTCAAAGTCTTATTAGAGCTTCTTTGAGCTTGCTCTAAATTGAACAAAAGCCAATACTTTGATAAGTTTTATCACATTTTTTTAAATTGCAATTGTATAAATTCAATCTAGACATCTTAGAGATCCCATAGAAAAAAAAAAAAAAAATATCACTTAAGGATTGAAAGATTATGAGGTTGATTATAAAGATGTTTAAACTGTGAAAGTGATTTGAAATCTTTCACTCCTCTTTTTACATGTCAAATCTAAAATTGAATTTACCAAAAGAATGTGAGATTGAAGGGCTAACCCTAGTCAATTTATGGCTTCTCAAATTCTACTCTATAACTTTTAAAAATGAATTTCTAATGTGTTTTTTCCTCCATGATCTAGTATATTTGAGGCTCATTTCTAGGAACCTTTGACATTAGAATCAAGATTTGCAGTGGAGACCCTTTACAAAATCTTGAATAAAAGAATCATAATCATTCATTTATAAAATCGGATTTAAAAAAATAATAATTTGATAAGGTTTTATTTAACTTTAAAGTTTTGTCAACACCAATTTTTGGTGCCTTGGGCATTTAGGAGATAAAAAAGTAATGACTTGGTGTTTGATGAGGTGAATGTTTAAAGAGCAAGTTGCAATGCTCTAAATGGGAACATTCTATAATTACATGAGTTAATTAGCCTATTTTACACCACACTAATAACGATAATTCTACACTAATTCCAAAATCATGCAAATTTGTTAGGTATACTATTATGAAAGTTCACAATATTTCAGAATTCATGTCACTCCATTAATGGTGAATATTCAATACTTGACTTGGGTGGTTAGGGATTGGTAGGGAATGGTTATGTATAAGGCAATGCCCGAAGAAGAGGGTATTTTGCAAAAAAAAGCCAATGAGGAGGGCGGAGTTTCACAAGGAGGTCCTTTTTTTTGCAAAATACCCGACGACAAGGGGCATTGCCCAGCGAAAACGACCGTAGGAAAATTATCAACATATCATTTGGGATGAAAAAACTAACAATAGATCATTGTTGGATGAAAAAAGCGTAATGCCTGATTACACAAGCAAAAACGCATAATCAAGCAAGGAAACCTTGGTTGCGGCACAAAAGCCATTCAAAATATGAATGAGAAATTTCCCAATGGTGGTTTACGACAATAGCTTATGGGTAGTTTTGTAATTTCAAGACAAACCACTTCAAAAATCACAGGAATTACAATTTTAATCTGAAATATTTATAATTCCACTTGGGTTTGATTTGTGAAATGTGCGCACAACTCCGAAAACTATGTGCTCCTCTTGAAGTTGGCCCAAACAAATTCAGATTGCAAATCAGGGTGGTAATAGGCTTGTCTAACCTTAACCTTATAATTGAAGTCACTTGAGTAAAGAATGATGGCTCTTATTCGCCAGGTGGCATGGGCATGGCACACAGAAATCGCGGGAGAGACACGTCAGCCCTAAAGAGTCCCGCTTCGAGGAAGCCTCTGCTAGGGCCTCCGGGTCGCCCCAAGCAACCTCCTATTCTCATTGCTCTTGCTTAGCAGCCACGCCTCGTGTGTTTCTCCGTATCTCCCTCAAATTCGCTGCTATAGAAACTCGAAATTTCTCTTCCATTACTTACGAGAAAGAGAAACAAGGCTGTGAAATTGGATTCAAACCGGTGTTTCATTTCCTGCAGTTTGTTGGCTTCATCGGAGAGTTTTTGAGTGAAAGATCGTTGAATTTGCTCTCGCCTTCTTCTCGGACCTTGCAAGTGAGGGAGAAACCGTTTCGAAGGGAGGCTCTGTTGACTCGATTGCGGAATTTTGGAGTGGAGGTGAAGAATTTCGAGAATTTTGAGAATTTTGTGTTTTAGGGCTGTTGGGAGAGGATGAGAGGACTTGCGTGTAATGCGTGTAACGAGGAGTTTCCGAACGAGGAGGCGCAGAAGCAGCATTACAAGACCGAATGGCACCGCTATAACCTGCGTCGGAAAGTGGCGGGCGTTCCTGGGGTGACGGAGGCGCTCTTCAACCTGCGAATCGAGGCATTGGAAGCGGAGAAGAAGAAGAAAGAGGGAGAGCGGTTGTTGTACAAGTGCGCGCTTTGCAACAAGGAGTACACCACCGCGAAAGCGCACGCAAATCATTTGCAGTCGAAGCTACATGTCACGCGCGCTGCTGCCGCCGATGCCCCCGCGGACGCAGGTATCGCTAATTGAGTCCGTGTGAAACTATTGTTTGAATTGATTAATTGGACTGATTGAATTGGCAGCACGAGGATCCAAGGTGAGAGTATAATCAGTGCAATCCGTTGTGTATTGCGACCGAATTTGGAGTGGATTGACTAGGGCTTGAGAGTCCCGCTGATTTATTTGAATTAGGTCAAGTGGAACCTGATTACGATTATGGCACTGGTTGCACACAGGTGTTGCAGGAACTCGACCAGCTCCTCAGCGAGCGCCTGCTGTTTCTGAGAAGGCGCCGTCCGGCAAAGCGGTCGTGGAGGATGACGAAGACAGCGACGACGAGTGGGAGGAAGTGGACGGAGCGGATGTGGATGCGGACGAGGACGAGGACGGTGACACGGTGACGGAGATGGAGGAGGCCGGTCCGAGTGACGACGATCCTCTCCGCGGCCATTGGGAACCCAGCGACTGTCTGTTCTGCGGCAAGGCACACAACGACTTCGACGCCTGCATCGAGCACATGCACCGCGACCACGGCTTCTTCATCCCCGACGCCGAGTTTCTCAAGGATCCCGTGGGGATGCTCACTTACCTGGGGCTGAAGATCACAAAAGGGTTCATGTGCCTGTACTGCGACGAGCGCGGGAAGCAGTTTCACAGCGTGGAGGCTGTCCGGAAGCACATGGTGAACAAGAGTCACTGCAAGCTGCGGTACGGCGACGGAGAGGGGATCGCGGAGGAGGAGCTGGAGGATTTCTACGACTTCACCAGCAGTTACAAGACGACGCCGGAAAGCTCATCCCAGACTCTGGCTGTGCACGACGGGGAGAGGCCGTTGGTGTCGTTGGCGAGCGGCGGACATGAGCTTGTGATCAAGTCAGGGGACGACGAAGGCTCCAGGAAGAGAGTAGGGTCGCGGGACATGGCTCGCTACTTCAAACAGAGACCGGCTCCCACTGATAATCGCAACGGCGTGATGGTGAACGCGTTGGTGGCGCGGTACAGGAGCATGGGACTGGCAACGCAAGAGCAGAAGTGGCGATTAAGGAACAAGCCGGAGGAACAGCAGCGGAAAGCCTCCCAGAGAGCCGAGTATATTCGGTCGAAGATCGCACTGAAGAACAATGTGATCCGAAACCTTCCTAGGAACTGTGAGTTCTAGAGAATGCAGCCAAGCATGGGCAACAAGACGAGATTACGGCAATATCTTGGGTTTCGGAACGTGCAAGACTTGGTGTCCTCAGAATTCATCAGTGCATGCTGCAATTGGACTTTATGGATGGCCAAGTGACGTCGACGGCGGAGACTGAAACGAGAGCATGTGGGCACCATATCATATGATGATATCTACTTTGGAAAAGTAGTAAATTTTTTTTGAGGCTTCTTGTATTTTTTTGAGGTTCTGAAGTTGTTCAGGAAAGAGAGTTACCTGGGACGCAAACTTGTGATCCAAGGAAGACGGACATTCATGCCTTGATCAATATTGATGAGTAGAATCCATGTGGAAAGTAAGCTTAGTGCAGGTTGCACTGGTTAGAAGACATATTTTTTCTATTCCCTGAATTGTTCTGAATGCAGCTTTGAAGATCTGATGTAAGCTTAGTGATAGTTAATCTTTGTCAAGTTTAATCGTTTTTTCGTTTGGAGTGAATGTTGGGTATGCACGCAGGACGTTAAAGTGGTCATACGAAGTGGGCCTTGCAGGGTGAATTAAGCTCTGGGAAAAACTGAGCAATTATTTTTTATTGCCACCCATGATAAAATTTGGATATTTTGATTTCATATTTGTAATCTTAGGCCCCTACTCCTTTACCCCAAAATAATTCTTTGGTTTGAAAACATTGCTTAAAATAAGCTTAGTTTGGAATTACACACTCTTTGAAAAACAAATATGCAGATAACAATTTCTTACATTACAGTAAGCATACAATATTGCAACACATATTATAAGCACATGTTACCTTCTTTTTTTGACAAATCTGAGGCTTATTTTAGCTAGTGTTCTCAAACTAAGGAATTATTTTGGGACAGAGTAGTACTAGCTAGGAGAGGTGAAGAACATAGTATTAACGTGGCACTAGAATTAACATAGCACTAAATAGGATGCTATTTTTTTACAAGTACCTTGTAGAACATAGAATCTACCCTGCAAGGCCTACTTTGAAATTGAGTGGGTAGCACCTCTGCTAGATGCATTTGAAAGAGAGTTGTCGGTACAATCTTTTGTTTTAAGGTAGGAGGTGCAGAAAACGTCCATTTAAGAGCATATTGGCTGAGGATCTCTTCTAGGTGGATCAAAGCATTTTCTAACAAATTTTCAAGGAAAGAAGAGAAGAAGATACATCCATCACAATTTGATTCCTAATTTTTGGACTTAAAATTGAATCATATATGATTTTTTAAATCTCGCAACAATAATAGGGTGCTACTGAAGTCCACAGGTACTACCATTAAATGTCAAAGAGAATTTGTTCAACAATGGTGCAAAATGGAGTTAAAAAAATTGAACACATACAAACCTTAAACCCGAACAACACGGTGCATGTAATTGACTAGAACAGCACAACGTGTCCCACCACTCATAACTCCACATTGTTTACACTTTAGTTGTGTGTACTTCCAAACCAAACTCAGTCCCCAACCTCTCATACAACTGTGCACCAGAATCCCAAATCGACACGAATTCAGGACTGGACAAATTTTCAATTTATTCCTGTAGTAACAAATTCATGGTACAAAAGTAGGAGCAGTTCTTTGGAGCATGGCCAGAGTATGGCCACAGGCTACTCGGCTTAGTTGTTGATTGAATAATCAGTTGGGTGAATAATGTGTGAACAGTTCAAATGGCGGATCACTGCAGTTCAGTCACTAGGCTGTCGATCGTAGGCTACCGACTACGCGTGTGGTATACGTATTCGAAACGACAGTTCAACGAAGCTTTGAAATGAGAGAAAATTACTGCACGTAGCGGCGGCGGCGCCCATCCTCTTCCCTTTGAATTAAGGTTAATAATTTCCATGCACACAACATTTTTTATATCTCATTTCAACATACGTTGAACTAATTTAGATCCCGCTCTTACCTCAAAATACATTACTCCGTCCAAGTTCAGTTTGTGCCTATCCAAAGTGTGACGACTTTAGGTGAGAAAGTTAGTATTTGGACAACCCGCATGGATTCGATGTTCAACCAGTCTACTGAACATTCCTTCAATCTATACGTCTGTATTGACACAGCAGCAATTTCAGACAGCAAAAAAAAGTCTGGATTAGAAAATATCCAAATCACACCTTCTTCGGTGGTTGCGTTAGAATCCTCTTTCCGTCATTCACCAAGAAGAAACAACTGCTATTAATTTGATCAATCTAATACTCCGTAAGGTACTACACCTGCGCATTACCGTTTTGTTTCTCAGCTCGGTTGAGTAGACCGGTTCAATTCCGTCACCTAACTTTGGACCCAATTCCATTGTAAAAACATCCGAATTCGTTATTTTTGAAATGACAAAACCAGAGCGTTTTTAATGACAAAGTCAGATTTTTATGACAACTAGGGGTATCGTGTCACTCCATTGAAGGTGAATGTTTAGCACTTGACTTGGGGGCGGTTATGGGTTGGTTAGACGATGTTTGTGAGACACTAGTGTACAGGCGGTTTTGTAATTTCAGGAGTAGACCACTTCAAAAATTCACAGAAATTACAATTTGAACCGGAAAATTATAATTCCACTTAAGGGTTCGATATGTGAAACATGCGCGCACACCTCTATGAGAAATATGTGCCCCTCGCAGTGACGTTGGCGCCAACATATTCAGATTGCAAATCAGGGTGGTAATAGGCTTTGTCTACCTTACTAGGAAACATGCTCACCTGCAATTGGAAGCTGTTTTTTTGGTATCCCTACTGACAGGAGCCTAACTAACGTTCAGCTGAATTTTTTCTGGAGTGGGCTAGCTGCCAAGTGAACTCAGGCGGCCCAAGTTCATCGGTTTACAGCAGAAGACGAAGCTATAAACCCAGTGATGGAATTGAATGGGTTGCAACTCGAATTGAATGAGTTGCAACTCTCTCATTTGAGCAAGATTTTTTTCTCTGACTGCTAGTGATGAGCTTCTGCAGCATGGACGTCGTGAAGACCTGGCTGCTGTCCTGCGGCAGCCCAGGATGGGTTGTCACTGCGGGTGCAACATTGCTGCTCATTCTGTTGGTTCCCACCGTCACCCAGTTGGTGTTGCTGGAGCGGAAGAAGCTGCCTCCGGGGCCTGTTGCTTGGCCAGTGGTGGGAAACTTCCCTGCTTTGAGTGGGGCTCTGCCTCACCGAGTCCTCCGAAGCCTTGCCAACAAGTACGGCGAATTCATGTATCTCCGACTCGGTACTGTTTCCTCTTACCAATCTCTTTTCTCTCACCACTCTCACATCTTTGTTTAACACAATTGTGGATTCAAGAATTGTTTTTGTTTGTTTTTTGTGTATTTGACATAGAATGGGCACGAATTGAAGTATAGAGCAGTGACGTGGAATGTACCAAAGATTCGCCAGTTTACTTAAAATGTCCCCATGCTGAGTTGGTTCCAATGGTACATGACTCTTTTCAATTTTGGAGTGTTTTTTTCACCTCCGGTAGAGTTTATCATGAAGTGAACCCTTGTTTTGTAGAAGGGGTGTCAGAGGAAGGTTTGACTAAGAATAGTAGAAATTAAAGAAACACAACACCGAACTCCATCAGACCAAAGTTTTGGTGCTTCAAGGAATTTTGTCCCGAGTTTTTCTCAAACTTCGGCTCCCGCTCTGGCTCCGTCATTGCACACACTTTATGATTAACTCTAATATGTAGAAAAAATGATGAGAAATGATCATGTATTCTACATATATGGTGTTTTATTTGAGCATGATAAGGTTTAGATGCTATAATGAAATCCAAATGAAGGATGCTAAATTGGAGGAATTCCATGACTTTGGCACGCTTGTGGCCCGCAGCTCACAGCCCAAAATGTAATCCCAAGTTGTTTCCTTGAATCTTAAGCTGTAAAAGTTTGTACTCTTCACTTGATCAGAGAGCTCACAATTAATAAGAAGGGTTAGGACCAACAAATGAGAGGGTGGCATCATGGACTTACTTAAGCCGAATTTAAGCATTGTCGGACATATGTCAAGTTATTTCACTCAACCAAGAATATTCAAATTTGACCTTATTGGTTGATCTAAGGGCAAAAAAACGGTTGAAATTCTCGTCTGAGTATTGCAACCAATGAGACAGTGACATTGATGCCTTGAAAACATTTTATGACCCACTACAATATTGACCCATGCAGAGGGTGCTGTCTTTAGTGAAACAGGGTATAACTATTTAGTCTCTATTTTGCTGAAGGTTACAGGTATGACAACTACAGACTTTACCAACTGTAGGATACAACTCGACTTGCTTAAGTTAATTTTTTTATAGATAGTGTTTTACACTACGGTTTGTTCAAATGCCAATCACAAGGGATTACTTATGGACATCCATTTTGTACAAATTGAGATAATTACAGGTAGAACCTCTGTTAGTGTATTGCATAATATGCAATAAGAGAGTTTGCAGACAGGAGGTGGGCCTCCGCGTGATTCAAGATGGAAAGCTGAATTAAATGTTTACAGTATTTGTGGCCTCTCTAAATGCATAAACCTCTCTTAATGCATAGTCCTGACACCACCATGCACTAAGAGAGGTTCTACTTGTACTTGACTTTAGCAACTTTAGCACTTTTTTTCAAAGACGCTTACAGCATGAAACATCAATTCTATTCCAGTGCTGGCGTTCAAGACTTTGTGCAGAAGAATGCCACTGACAATCTTTAATTCGGCGCCTGGAATCACATCCATCTATCGGAAATGACGATTACAACACTCTCGTGCCAATTTCATTTCATTACAGTGACAACAAACTACGACATGTATAGAATTTGGGTTCATGCCGCGCGCCCCGAACTGCGTCCGAAGTAACGGAAGTGCATCGCCGATTTAACGAAACTGACACGCCCACGACTTTCAAATTCCATTTTTTGCAGGGTCGGTGCCCACCATCGTGGTGTCGAGCGTGGCGGTGTCCAAGGAGTTGTTCCAAGCGCACGATGCGACGTTCTTGGACCGGCCGCGGTGCCTGTACTTCGACGTGGTGACGGACGGCTACAAGAACATGGCGGTGTCCAATGGCCGCTACTGGCGCGAAGTGCGAAAGCTCCTCGCCTCCTCGCTCTTCACGCCCAAGCGCCTGGCCTCGTACCGCGGCGCCCGCCAGGAGGAGGTTCATGCCGTGATGGAGGAGCTGCGCACGGACGCTTCGGCTTCCCCGACGGGCACCCGTGTGGTGAACCTGAAGAGCTGGCTGCTGGGGATCACTTGCAATAGCATGACGCGCATGCTCGTCAACAAGAGGTGAGTGAGCATTCCCCGCCACTCGCAAAAAATTCGGAACCACTAATTGCTGCTGTGCCTAATTACTAATATTAATAGACTGCTCAAATTTTTCATATTTCATTGTTGGCAAGTGAAAGGGGGTTCCAACGTACCAAAGAACGTGCCATTTGGATATTGTATGCAAAAGTTATGAAAGAACAAAAGTTTGGTTCTAAAAGCGTTTCCTCCACGTAGCTGATTCCAGTACATAATTGATTTTGGAGTTGTACTTAGAGTGAAGATGGCGGTTTTTAGGGTATCCATTTTACTATTTGTCAAATTTTCATATTTTTTGTTGGCAAGTGAAAGGAGGTTCAAATGCACCAAAAAAAACGTGGCATTTGGATACTATATGCAAAAGTTATGAAGGGTCAAAGTTTTTTTTGAGTTACATATTGATTTTGGAGACTACTAAGAATGATGATGGTGATTTTTTGGATTAGCAGTGCATTAGGGGCCATCTTATAATAGGGCAATCCCTGCAAAATAAGGATTTATGGCAAAAAAATGGTTCAGCGAGGAGGGTCATAAATCCCAATGAGATGGAGATTTTACAATATAAATCACCGATGGAAAATTTAGAAATGAATGAAAGTTGAGCAAATGTTTTGCAAACCCTTTGTTTGGGTAGATGAAAAACATATAGTCCTTAGTTACGACAATTTTTTTTGCTAGCAAGGGATTATGGAAATCATCCGTCTGGAAAATGAATGATGCATTTTGCAGTGCCAGTTTAAGGAGTGCCCAAAAGTTAGCATGCATGCAATTGGTTGTGTGGTGATTTGGTACTTGTTAGATCAACAAAAATTAACTATAAGACTTAATTGACTCCTAAAAGACCCATGTGGCTCATACATGAACAATATCCGCTAGCTACACACAAGTTTATTCAAATTACACTAATTGTTTTACATTTCATTTTTCTACAAGAACAAAATTAATTTCTAAGATTTTGATGACTAACAAGGAAAAAAAGGTACTCTTTTTTTTCGAATCAAAATAAAATAATTTCTAATAAAAAAATGCAATGTAAAACTACTAGTGCATCTTCCATTGATTGAGTTAAATTGTGTAGTACAATGCAAATGCTTATGGGATTCAATGCACTTGTGTTTGTTTCAAGTGAAGTGTTGGTACATATTTGCCAAAAACAAGGTTTATCTTTTTCCAAAACAAGGTTCACCACATGTTGTAAATAGAAGTCTTTGCAATTAATTCTTCTTTCTACCATGCAAAAAAATTAATTTTAAAAAGTATTTTTATTACTAAAATTTCAGAATTTACTCTTAGATTTTCCTCCACCAAACGCCCAAACTTGTCCTTCAACTAGAGTATTTGGGGGAATGCTAGTATGTGAGCATGGAATCTATGAGCCTATGAGCCTAGGAGTCTATGGTTATAGATGTCTATTTTATAAGCACCTATATTATAAATTTTTTTTATGCTATATTATATCTATGTTATATTATCTATATTATTATTTTTCCTTCCAATGGTTGTAGGTACATACCTACAACTAGGTTCAAGGCTTGTAGGCTCACGTCTTTGCGCTCATGTACTAGCATAGTTGGAGTATATGTTAGAGTTTAATCTTTGAATGAATGTGATCTATAGGTATTTTGGAAAAGGTAGCGAGGGGGAGAAAGAGAAAGAGGCCTTCGAGGCGATGACGGCGCGTACATTCGAGCTCTCGGGCACATTCATTATTGGCGACTTCGTCCCATACCTTCGCTTCCTCACCAAATGGCAAGGTTGGCAAGTGAAGATGGAGGCTCTCCGTGAGTGCATATATTCCATTGGTAGCCGGATGATGGACATCGACTCGCACCGGAAACGGCCTCTGAACCCCCCAGAGGCAAATTACGTGCCCAATTTTGTGGATATGCTCCTGCAAACACCCCTAGAAGACGGCGAGATCCTCCAAGACAAGAACCTCATCATGGTGTTGATGGTACATAAAAACCCCATTTGTAAAACATTTTTTTCATTCATTTTATTACATTGATAAAAGGTACTTGTGAGGAATGTGAAGAAGTTTGATTAAGGTAGTGTGCTCTTGAAGCGACCTTTTAAGAGCTATTTTGGGGGAAGCTAAACTACTTTGATCAATTTTCAGTAAATTTTCAAAGGAAGGAAAAAATGGAATTGACATCTAACTCAAGTTGTATCAATGATTTTTTTGGACTTTCCATTACAAAAAATATGAGGCCTCAACAAGGCCGTGAGTGCTGATTTTCGGGACCCGCGGGTGATATTACGGAAAAAAAAAAAAAAAAAAAAAAAATCTTTTTTTTTTTGAAAAAAAATAACTTTTTTTTTTTTTTTTTCCCCCCGAAAAAAAAAATTGAAAAGTGACGTCACGCTGATGTGGCGCTGACGTCAGCGCTGGCGTGGAACTTCGACCACGTCAGAATTTCAGTTTCTGAATTTTTTTTTTTGAAAAAAAACTCCGTAGTATCACTACAGGGTCCAGGCTTAACGGCCTTCCGGAGGCCTCATATTTTTTGTAATGGTATAATTAAATACAAATTTTCGAGGTCGAAACGCAATGGTCACTAAAAGCAACCACCTTTTGAAATGTACACTTTAGGTTTTAGGAAGGAAGCACAATGTACCTCTACGTTAAAGGTTGCCTTTTAGAGCACAGTTACTTTTAGAGCAGGCTACTTTAGGGCCTCACTTGAAAAGAGAAGAGAGTTGGTGCTACTCGGACAAGTCGTTTCATATTTTTTTGACCTTTGTAGAATTAGTTATAAAATTATGAAGTTGAAACGCAGTGGTTTCTAAAAGCAAACCCCTCCTGAAATGTCCAACGTTGGTACATTGAAAAAAGTAAAATGTACCTCTGTGTTAGACCCCTACTATACACCACCAATTGGGTAGAATTCCACAACTTTTGAGAACCCTCCTACAATTGGTGAATAATGTTGAATGATGTGGCCATGGATGTTGGGAGGACGCAGTTGGACTTGATTGGCGCAGGGACAGAAACAAGCGCCACAGCCGCGGAGTGGGCGGTGGCCGAGCTCATCCAACACCCTCAACTGATGCACAAGTTGCAGGCGGAGCTGACGATTGTCGTGGGGCCCGAGCGCGTCCCGCAGGAATCCGACCTGCCGAACTTGCCGTTCTTGCAGGCTGTGGTGAAGGAATCGCTCCGCTTGCACCCTCCGGCCACTCTCAACCTCCCCCGGGAGTCCTCTCGCCCATTCACCTTCCGTGGCTACAGGTACAGTCACTCGTTCAACCCGCTTTGATGATCTGACTCTCTCTCTCTTTTCAATGACATTTTGAAATCATGATCTTGCCACTCTTGTCACACTGTCATTGAATGTTAGCAGGCTCACAATACTGCAGATATGCTAAATTGCTGAAGTGATCAGAAAGGGGTCGGCTACCTTATTTGATCTTTAATATGAGTGTCGTTTTCTAAGCAATGAGATTAACAGGGTTAGAGAGTTACATACCACAATATTATTTCAACTGTTTCATCTCTTTCAATATCCAAATGTTTCCTCTAAATTTGCACATTTGTGCAAACTTTGTTTGCGAAATTGACAAAGCGTGTACTTTCCCCCCAAACTGTCATCAGTTTCCCGCAACATACACGCTTGGTGCTCAACTTCTTCGCCATCCACCGCGACGCGAGCGTGTACGGTGAAAGCGCGGAGCAGTTTCGTCCGGAGCGGTTCATGGAGCGTCCGGAAGTGAGTGCGGTGGCGGCGTTCGAGTCTTACGAGCTCACACCGTTCTCCAAGGGGCGACGGATGTGCCCCGCAGCGGACTTGGGCTACATGATGGTGTGCTTGATGCTGGCACATCTCGTGCACGCGTTTGAGTGGGCGTTGCCGGAGGGGGTGACCAGTGTGGATATGACGGAGCAGTTTGGGTTGACTGTGAACATGAAGAAGGCCTTGCAGTTGGTGGCGAAGCCTAAACCCCCGGCCTTTCTGTATTGAGGATTGCTAAACCAAAATTAACCCCCATTTTTGCTACCAGAATTTTGGAGTGTGGCCAAAGTTGGGCGTCCAATATGGTGAAAGGGATGAAAACGATCAAAGTAGGTGAAATTCGGCAATTTTTTTGTAGCACGGGTAATCTATTCAGCACCGAAAACGCATAGGGATCATCCTTTCTTTTTCTTCTTCACATTGTTGTGTTCATGACATAAAGTTCGTGAGCAGTTGTCTGTGCCAACCCAAAAGAAAAAGACTTAGAACTCTCACATCGGAGCAATAGTTACCAGGATTTGTCTTGTTCTTTGAACATTTGGTAAAGGGAGGAAATGTGTAGGAAGTGTTTAACCGCCAATTTATCGAAGTTGACGTTAGTTTCAAGTGCTCTCAGCAGCCTAGCATGGATTGTTGCTGGCATCGGTCACTGACTGGGAGGACCGGTTCCCCAGACAATGAATTCTTGCATGCGAGTTCGAACAACTTACATGTCTATCCAGACGAGGAAGCAACAGCTATAGAATGTGAGGTCGACAGTGAGGCAAAATCTAGTGTACACAAAAGCTTCATGCACTAAATAAATTAAGTTTGGCATGCCTTGCTGAATTATGCAAGGACTCAAATTCCACAAGTGAGGGATCATTCGAAATTGCTTACTTGCGAGCTAGGCTAAACGGATAAAACCGACCATGATATGTTCCACAACAGTGAACAGAAAACACAACCGGGTGCATCTCAATACATCGATGACTTAACTCGAAGGCTTCAATTGCAAGAGCACTTACAAACACAGTCATGAAGCTTTTCGCAGTTCCTCGCATTCTCATTCCGTTTCACAACGTTGCTGCCATTGATTTTCCACTTCGGCCGTTTTCATTTTACCCTCCGTCCCCAGTGCAAAACCATCTGGAAACCTTCGACATCAATAATTTCTGTACGGATAATTAAATCATTTGTCTTCCTGTGTGAGGCCATGCATGATCATGTCAATCATCCTGAAGTAACCAACCGAGGCCGTACGGCTTGAACGACGTACCCAGACCGTAGCCTCACTGACCGAGGTTCGATCGACATGGAATTTCTCTAGGCTGGATCTACCCGAGACGAGCTCAAGTTGAATCTCACAACCGAGGCTTGCACCACTCAGCTTTTATAAACAAAGAGGGAGAGCCACCCTAGGCACCAGATCGAAGTAGAGCTTGAGAGCTTCTGGGTAGAGCTTGCGTGACAGGGATTAATTAATTACAGCAGTGCAAGAATCCAAGAAGGTTAATCACTTATATTGATGTGGTCCTTCATATTGTTTCTTGTATTTTTTTTAATTGAAGATAATTTTAAAAAAAACATTTAATAGGAAACAATTTTATGGGGTTTTTTGTATACTAAAGACATTTTAGAGTTTTGTGGAATCTATTGGAAAGGATAGTACTAGTTGCAACGTTTTTTTGTTTACAATGAACGATGATTATATTCTACAACGAGTACGTTTGAACAATGAAATCATCTTATTAGTTGAAGACAATTTGTTTTTCATGTTGTGCTCATGAAGCAAGTGTTAAATTTGAGTGAATCCTATAATATCTACATACCAAAAATATGACTTATGGTCCTCTTTCAAGAATTAGGATCAATGACTTATATAAGTTTTTGAAAGTAGCATTTACAAAGTTGATTGAATCAATTTAGATAGACTTACTTGTAATTTATGGCCTCAATTTCTATGGTGTCTTTGTCAAAGCTAGACTGAGATAAAAGGTTAAACTATGGGGGTTCCAAAATGGGATCATAGATGATTCTATGGTGATTATTTTGAGGCATAAAGGTATCCTTGTTGTATATGCATTCATTTTTGTTGGATTTCAATAATATAAAAAACATGTATTATGTGAATGTGTTTATGTCCGAAGATGATTTAAGTATAAAGCACACCTATTCCATTTGGACATCATTTTCAATACTTGAATTTTAGAATGTTCAAATATTTCTCAATATATATGTAAATTATGTGAGCATATTTTAGTTTCTTTCACATGTAGGACTGAGATGCAACAATGATCCAAATTGAGAGTCCCATGTGTTATTGGATTTGACTGACAACGAGGATAAACTTTTGTACTACTCTACACTTGAATTCATGCACCTTCTATGTCAAGTACACACTGAAATCACCATGGTGCAACGATGTTAGTATGTGAGCATGAAAATGCAAGTATGTGGGCCTTGAGCATATGTGGAAATGCAAAAATCCCTCTTTTACTGAAGAAAATTAGAGGTTTTTTTTACACCTTATATGAGTTTGGGTGACCAAAATTGTGACTTTCATGTGCAAAAATTTCAAGAAACTTAGCTTGGTATAAGCCTTTACATTTAACACCTTGAAAAGAGCCAAAGTTGTGGAGTTTTGTTTGTTTAACTTCCAAATTTGATTACCAGTCTCTCTTCTTCACAGTCACTGACATTGGAAGGTTATTATTAAGATGGGGTGTGGCCATACAACATCCCCAGTCACCATTTTGCCGCTCTGCAGTATGATGTTCTAATGAATATGGTCATAACTTTTAAAATAATCTTTGGCCTACAATGCGAAAGTTATTGAATTTCAATGTTTTTATGAGTTAAAAAAAATTAAATTTTTTTTTTGACTGTGGCAACGGCACATGGCACACTAGTCTATACTTTAAGTTATATTGTTTTATTTTGTTTTGTATTGTTTGTTCATTTGATATGTTGAGATTTAAGAAACTGTAAGGTGTTCAATGATGTTTATGGTACCGTTGGAGATCTTTTTGCAAGGAAGGGTGCACGGACTTTATTTCATGGCGTTTGGACCTACGGTCAAGGTTGACAAGACATCCGTACATCCGTGCGTCCCACTGGACGTCCAGCAGACGTAGACGCTGACCCTGGGATGTCATTTGACATACCAAATTTTGAAGTTCTCTCGTCTAGTAAATGGGGGTTGGGTAGATAGGAATCGAGCGAACAAGGGTCCCACCTGCCCGACCCCTGTCTGCCTGACCGCCGAATGGTCCGTCTATCCATCCACTAGCTGCCATCCAACAGACGGTGACCACTGTGTCCGTTGCATCGTCTATGGATGTTGTGTTCGAACGTTCAGACGTCTGATTTTGGAACGTGATTTGCCCCGAGACATTCAAATTTGTCAACCCTGCCTACAGTATGAAAATAATTGAATATACGTGATTCTTTTGTTGCAACGGATGATTGAGAATGCTCTCAGTGTGACTGGAACGGCATCATTGTTGTCTATAACAGTCAAGATCTGTCTCCCTCTACTGCAAACTTGCTAGATACTAAGGTAAGGGGCTGTAAAAGCAACCTGTCTCTAAAAGCGATCTGGTAGATTTTGCCTCTAACATGTACCAGAAGTTTACATTTCAGGAGGGGGTCGCTTTTAGAAACCACTGTTTTTCAACTTCAAAAATTCATAACTAATTCCATGAAGGTCCAAAAAATATGAAACCACTTGGGTTAGATGTCAATTCCATTTTTCTTACCATTAAAATTTACTGAAAATTGTTTTAAGGAGTTTAGCTTCCCCAAAATGCAAATCAGCTGGTAAAGGGTCGCTTTTACAGCCCCTTACCTTATTGCAGACCAGGATCTCGAGGCATTGGCTACTCCCATGTACATACTACTGGTGTTTTGGGGAGAACGTGACGTAGAGAACTGTTTGATAATGTGGTTCTCAACATCACACTCATGTCACATACAATTGTTGTTTTCAGCATGTGGTTTTGCAAAAGCCACTTTTGAACTTCACATAAACTTGAGATTCAGATTTTTGAATTCATGGTTTTCTCAATTAGAAGGACACTATCTAAATACAAAAAACTTAATGACTGATGAGGTTCTGCCACGTGTCCCCCTTTGAAAATCATTTGTTTTATTACAAGGAATGTGACACTTCTTCACAATCAACAATCAACTCAGAAGTGGCAGTAACTGCTATTAATCCATTGGCAGAGAATCTGCAGAAGCAGAGAAAATTAAATCAACCTTAAAAATCTAGGCTTGAAAGCACTAAGGTAGTATGCTTTTAAAGCGACCATTTAAGAGCAGATCGCCTTTTCAGGGAAGTTAAACTTATTGAAACAATTTTCAGTAAATTTATATAGGAAGAAAAATAGAATTGGCATCTAACCAGTGTTTTTTTTTCTGGCGATATTCGCCGAATCCGTCAGAGCATTTGGCCATTGGGCCCCGCTCCCTCCCGATATTGACCTCTGCTGGGAGGGCACGCAAGGTGGCCTGTCGCCAAAAAAAAAAACCCTGCATCTAACCCAAGCCGTTTCATATTTTTCAGACCTTTGTAGCATTAAGGTAAACCAGCCTATGACAGGCCAAGTGCCTAATACAGACATCTATAAGATGACCCATTACAGTTTTCCATCAATCTGTGCCAGGTTTTTTCCAATTAATGTAAGCAAAACTTTATTAGGTAGGTTGATGGCTGAAATCAGTGTTTTGTATGATGGTGATGGAGATGTTAGAGACTGTTTTAGGAACTCGTCCCTTTCTAGTGTAATTCATTACATGAACTAACTTTTTTTATTCCTTTATGTCATGTCCATGTTAGAAAATATTTCAACCATGTTAGGAAATATTGTAACTGCATTGGGTGGTTTGATGACCACCATGGGTATAGTTTTTGATGGTTGTGGGATAGTCTACAGACTGTTTTGAGCCATCTGGCCAATTCACTTCAAAAATCTGTAACAAATTCATACTTTGTCAAAAAAATAAAATTTCAATTGTTCTACCAATTTTTCATGTTTGCCTTTATATGAAAAAAAAAATTCAAAATTTCAAATATGTCAACAAGGCAAACCAGGCAATCTGCCTGTCATAGGCTGGTTTACCTTAGTTATGAATTTTTGAAGTTCAAACACAGTGGTTTCTAAAAGCGACCACCTTCTGAAATGTACATAGTTCGTACATTGAAGAAAGCAAAATGTACCTCTGTGTCATGATCGCTTTTAGAACATGATCGCTTTTAGAGCATACTACCTTACATGATATGTTGAAGAGCTCACTAATAGTGGGAGGGTTAAGAACCCCAAATTGGCACAAAAGGCGATTGATAATCTGTTGAAAATCAATAGCACATAGTTTATTATCACAATGGGGTAGGCAGTGACTGTCTCTTTTGGGTGCATTGGGTGCACTGTCACAAAGTGTCACAATGCACCCAAAATCCAATTTTTTTAATTAATTCTCCTATACCCCCCCCAATTTTTTGAAATTAATTTTGAAACTTTGAAATTTTCACACCCTCCCCCTTCCCCCTTCCTTTTTGTAATTTTCAGAAAGGAATGCAATTGACAAACAATATGGGATAAACAACATCCCATATCTTGTACCTGTACCCGTACCCGTACCCATGCCTGTATTCATATTCATATCCAATATTGTATTGTATATGTATCCGTATTCACATTCAGTATTTACTATGTATTTGTATACAATACTATATCCATACCTAGTATTCATTTTGGTATCTGTATCCATATTGATATTTGGACAGCTCAAGTTAAATCTCACAAAATCAACAGCTTGTGATTTTCTGAGAAATCAACGACGATTTCGAAGGTAAACATTTTTTAAAAACAAACAATCAACGGCCTTTAAAGTTTTTGAGAAAGGGAGGGGACAACTAATACAAACCAAGGGTGACAACCTCTTTTCACTGGATTGTTTATTATCCAAATATGAACTTCAACAAAGTTTTGAGGATGTGCTACAACCAAACTGCTAGGTAAAGGAAATCACTCCATTTTCAACCCAACATCCCATTCTTGCAGCGTAGGCTGCTCCATTTTTGATCAGCTCTCATGTAGGTAGCAACTCACATCCAGCATAACTAGCAAGAGCAGTAGAAATGTCCACAAGGTGTACATTGAAAGCCTACAATGATCACAACATGTACATTGAAAGCCACAATGATCACTTCCATTGGTTTCGTAACCATCCTATGGTTGGAAATGGGTTTGCCTGTGTACCGAGAATGGGACGAACATAATCTTCAAGAAAAAAGATTCATAGTAATTTCGTTTTTTTTATCATAATTGAATCACATTTTGTTATTTCATCATAGTTGGGTTCTAATGCGCCAAAGAACGCATTCTTTGAATATTATATGCAAGTTATTACGAAAGGTCCAAGTATTATTGGTAGATGATCTAAATTGTTTTTTTTTTATATTTGTTACATAATGATTAATGGGAAGTATACCAATTGGACATTTGATCTGATCACTTTTTACTACTATGCCTAGTTAGTTAGATTGGTCAAATTTTCGTATGTTCTTGTAGGCAAGTGAAAGGAAGTTCCAATGCATTAGAGAACATGGCATTTGGATATTGTATGCAAAAGCTATTAAGGATCAAAGCTTGGTTCTAAAAGCAATGTTGCTAGTATGTGTGGAGCAACAAGCGGCGAGTGGCAAGCAGTGAGTGGGGATTAGTGAGCGGTGAGCATAGATTTTAGATAGAATAATGAAAAATTTAGTGAAATTGGAAATAAAATATGGATGAAAATAATTGAAAAATGGATGAAGGGGGATGAAAATATATATTAAAGTAGATTAAGAATTGGATGAAAATTTTCGATGGAAAAAAGAATGAAAGAGGATAAAAATATAGATGAAAGTGTATGAAAAAATGAATGAAAAAAATAAAAAATAGATGAAAGTAGATGAAAATATTGATGAAAATAGATAATCAATATAATGAAAATTTTGGATGAAAAAAAGTAGAAGAGGATGAAAGTACATGAAAAAATGGATGAAAATATTTGAAAAATAGATGAAAGTAGATGAATAAAAAAAGGAAATGGATGAAAAAAAGGATGAAGAAAGGAAGGGAAAATGGGGAAAGGAAAAAAACTTGGAAAAACTTGGAAAAAAAAATGAAAAACAAAAAGGGGGACAAATTAGAAAAGTAAGTTTAGAGTCTTCTAAAAATGAAAAAAAGTGAAGACTGGCATCCATTCATTTCAAATCTTTGGTAGCAAGGTACCTATGACCACGGAATTACATAATTATGCAAATGTGGAGGAATTTGGGTTAGGATTTTGAAGACATAATACATCAAATCTCAATTATACCTATTACCGTGGAAATTTGCAATTGTTCACATTGAAAGCCATTTTGCATACATAAAAATAAGACTATTACAATTCTAAACCAAGATATTCTTCTTTCAGATGGTTAGGGATTATTGTAAAATAATAGGCACAATAGAGTTATTCGTAAAGTCATCCCTAGTTTGATACCCAGTTTTAAACAAGCTCTTATACAAATTGGTGAAAGGAGGTAAAGCAACCCATATGGGATATGTAAATGGTTGGAGTTGTAAGTAACTTGTAAGAGCTTGGAGGAGCTCAATCTTAAAATAAACCCATATCCTTTGAGAGTTCATAAAGAACAGTGGATTTCATTATAAAAACAACCTCTCCACCCTCTATTCTCACAAATTGTCAATGTACAATTTCTGTGACAAGCAAACTCAGGTCCAAACTTTTTTAGGCACCATTTCGATGCGAAAGAAAGTTTGGTCCCAAGTTTTGTTTTGCTAGTATTGATTGTGCGAGCTTTTTACCTTTTCACCTGCTTTTTTACATAAAGCAGGGGTTCAAACCCCAGTTTTATCTCTAAACTTGGGTTTACTTTACGAATAACTCTAATGTTAACACTTAAAGGATAGGTTGGTAACCATGGTTGTTGGTTCCCTATGATTGTGAAGTGTAGAAATAGAATTTTCAAGTGGTTGATCTAGTTTAATAGCTAATATATGTAGTTGACAAGTGAACACATTTGAATAGGGGGATTAAATAAAGACATTAGGTAGATTTTGAGGAAATGAATATCTATATTTCAAATAGTCAAAGCAGAGAGGATAAAAGATGAAAATAAAACATGCACTTTGTTGCTTTATCACCGTGATAGAGATGGTGGACATTCTACAATTCCATATGGCAATGCAAAAAATTAGATGAAAAATGACTCTTTTTCATTTTGTAGATTGTTTCAAAGTCAATCGTTAGTCGAAAAACGATTGTGGTGTCTTTCAAAGATTAATGAGAGCAAAATACAAGCAAATGAGGAAGATGATGGAATTTTGACTGTAAAGCCATATGCATAATATGGGTACGCCAAATATATATTAGCTTGTAATGTTAATGGTAAAATTAAAATGCAAGTAGTAGCCCTTTTAATTTCACTACAACTTTATTGATGAGTACAATACGCACCTAAATAAGTCCTCCTTTGTAGAAAAGTATCCTATTTTGAACTTTGAGAAAATCAATAATTAATTTCCAATTCTGGTACAACATAGATGTTTGCTTTTCATACTTTATGAACAAGATGTTGAAAATTTGTCTCGAAATTTGTACTTTCCTCAATTGTTATTTAATTATATATATGGCTAAATGAATCATCTATTTGCAATTTTTTGGAGAAAAAAAAGTTTTGAGAATTCCATGCTTCAAATATTCCAAAGTGTCTCTCGAGGCCAAGAGAAATTTCTAGGGTGACAAAGTATGAAAAAAAAATTAAAGAAAAAACTAAAAAAAACTAATTTTTTTAAAAAGTTTCATGCTTCAATCACCTCAAAAGGGTCTCTCAGGTCCGAGAGGGTTTTCTAGGGGTGACAATGTATGAATGAAAAAAAATGGAAAAAAAATTTTGATTTTTTGATTTAATTAAATTTTTTTTTTTTTTGAGAATTCCATACCTCAAACACCCCCAAAAGGTCTCTTGGAGCCAAGAGAGGTTTTTAGGGGTAACAATGTATGAATGAAAAAAAATTGAAAAAAGAATTGATTTTTTTATTTAATTAAAATTTAAAAAAAGTTTTGAGAGTTCTATACCTCGAACACCCCAAACGGGACTCTAGAGGCCAAGAGAGTTTTCTAGGGGTGATAATGTATGCAAAAAAATAATTATTGAATTTTATTTTATTTTATTTAAATAATTTTGAGAGTTCCATGCTTCAAACACTCCAATTCTTAAACCATGGTAATAGGTTTGAAATCCAAATAGCACACTAAATACCTCACAACTTGAAACTTTGAGGCTCCCAAGTTCCCAAGCTCATCTGCTTATGCTCCAAGGCTTACAAAATAGCACTTCTAGTATAGAATGTGAGCGAATTTTTGCTAAGATTAATCCCAAAGAGGCAGCAGTTGAATTAATTAATTGATTTTTCATTGAAAAAGGAGAAGTTCTTTAAATGGACCACAATATCAGGGTTTTTTTGCTTAGGTTTGGACCCCTCAGAGGCCTCTCGGCATTGAGAGGGGTTTCCAAGGGAGGACCTTACGGAACTTTTCAAACTTTCTTCATATCTTCTTGTTTTGTTTTCCAATTTATTTTTAAAATAATTTGTTTTGATTGTAGACATTGGCTATAGCAGTTGCATGGGGAGGACCCTCTATAGGAGTGATGGGACCTCTTGGCACCGAGAGGGCTTTTCAAGGGAGGACTTTATGGAACTTCTCACACTTTCTTCAAATCCTCATGTTTTGTTTTTCAATTTGTTTAAATGTAAGTTGTTCTAATTGCGGACTTTGGCCGCAACAATTGCATAGGGGAGGACCCTCCATGGGGCCTCTTGGCACCGAGAGGGTTTCCAAGGGAGGACCTTATAGAATTTTTCAAACTTTCTCCAAATCCTCTTGTTTTATTTTCCAGTTTTTTTAAAAAGTAAGTTGTTCCAATTGTAGACTTTGACCATAGTAGTTGCATGGGGGAGGACCCTCTACGGGGCCTCTTGGCACCGAGAAGGGTTTTCAAGTAAGGACCTTATAGAACTTTTAAAACTTTCTTCAAATCCTTTAGTTTTGTTTTCCAATTTTTGTTAGGCAACTTGTTTTGAGTGCGGACTTTGGCTGCAACAGTTGCATAGAAGAAGACCTTCAAAGGGGCCTCTCAACACTGAAAGGGATCATGAGGGTGGCTTATTGAGCCTTGATACAAAATTTATTTTCATTTTGTTTAGTTCAATAGTGTGTGTAGGGGGGGGGGGGGGGGGATTTGCATTATAAGTTCCAATTTCTTTTATCCCTAAACCCTCAAAAACAACTTGTTGCTTTATGGTAGGTATAGTTGCAAGACCATAGTCTTAAGGATCCTCATGGTGCCAAGAGAAGTCTCTCCATTCTCAGCTTATGAGTTCATTTATTTATTTTCTAGGTTTAAAAATTCCCACAAGAAGTGTTTGTGAAATGATACAAAACTGGGTTTAGTAGGCAGGTTGGCAAGAGAAAAAGATTGTATGGCAAGGCGGCTATGAGCACCAAGAATTTTCTCTCTTGGATCTCCTTGTGCAATTTTTGTATTTTTATTATTAATTTTTAAATAAACCAGTTTTTATTTATAAATTTCAGGTCATGTCATATAGATCAAATTTTATAAGCTTAGCTTCACATATGTTAAATTCATATTATAATATTCAAGGCTTGAAATTTGTGTTTTTATATTTGTAAAATTCTCTAAAATTTTCTTTTGTGTGTGATGGTATTTCAAGTACGAACTATATGCCAAAAAAACTATTTAGAAGGCAGATTTACCATTGTTTTTATAACTTGGTTGGATCTAATTTGTTGTTTTGTTATTTGTGTAGGCAAGCTTTGGAATTGAGGAATTCCAAACATTTTTCATTTTTTGCAAATCTAGGATTTTTTCTAAGCCCTTCAAAATTGTTTCAGCTACTTGTCTATCCAAAGGCTCTTTGTACAGGTTTGCCACCCTAAACCCTAAGTCAACTTCTAGTACCTTTTTAATAGATCCTCACATTATGTATTTCATAGATGACTATGTTGTAGAGTCTGATGGTGAGACATGAGACAATGAGGATAGCTTGACTTTAGCACACTCAAGCTAAAGTCCTTTCTTGCAAAATTTCGCATATATGATGTAAATATCATATTTGAATTTTTTGTTGCATTTGACATGATTTGTAGTCTTCACATCAGATTTTATTTTTACTAGAGATTTTTGGTTGGATCACCAAAAACACCACTTGAGTTATTGCAAGGAATACCGTTCAATTTTTCTAGTGTTCTAGCAAAATTGTATTTCTGATATCCAATACTACAAGTACTAGGACTTCTAGGAGTACTATAAAGGACATGTTTACAATCAAATTAGACAATTTCAATAAAAATTTCTAACTCATCATATTTATTCTTCAAAATCTATAGAAGATGACAAGAGAGTCACTTTCATTGTGACAAAAAATAATCATCTTATTTCTTGCAATGTTTCTTGCAACAACCTACTTTTGTGATAATCATCATGTATTTTTTCCAACTGTATGACGTATTCATCAATTACCACATTTGAATGCCTAAACTCCCTACCTTCTTGATCACAATGTCACCATAGTGTGATGTTGTGGTATAAAGGGCACAAAAATAGAAAAAGCAACACATCTATTGTGAGACTGTGGTCAATTGGACATGGAGTTTATTAGTTTAATGGTAATTATTGAATAAATATGCCATTTGGTGGAGAAAATACATGTTGATTATCAAAAAGATGGTAAGATTGTACTAGATAATGACTTTTAATTTAGTTATTAATGATAATCCAAGTGTTTATGATTTCTTAAGGCTTAAAAGAGAGCCCTAAATCAGAGTACGGATTTTGATGTTAAATTTAGGATGAATCAACACCATGACAACTTCCTAGCCTACCAATGATTGGGCTTCACTGGATTTCTACTATCCAAATAGGATTCTTTGTCACTACGCACAATGCATTAGTCATTGGCATTGTTATAAATTCATGGAATTCAAGATTTTTTGTCCATTCTTCCTGTACCAAGTACTTCTAAGGTAATTATATACTTGTGTGCATTTTTATTCTATTCTTATATCTATAATTGTGAAGCTTCTTGTGCAATTATTATGTTCAATTTATATACATCAGTATTTGCTGTCAACTTTTCTACTTTAGGATGAAACCATTCTATGTTTCACGGCTATAGGTCCCTTGTGGATATTTGAATTTAAAATCTGTAATTTGTGGGATGATTGTAATTCACGATTTAGATACACGTTTTACACGGTTATAGGCATTTGATTAATTTTTTCCACAAATCTCGAGTTGCATTTTTTTCATCCTATCTTCTTCCATTTTTTCATATAGCATCATCCACTTTTTTCATCCAACATCATCCATTATTTTCATCCAACATCATTCACTATTTTCATCCAACATCATCTATTTTTCCATCCAAAATTCATCTATTTTTCATCCAAATTTATCTATGTTTTTCATCCAGATTCATCTTTTTCTTTTTTTTGTTCCAAAACAGTGCTTTCCACTCTCCATTCCCTACTCCCTGCTCGCCGCTTGCCACTCGCCGCTCCACATTCACTTGATAGCATTCCCTGTTCTAAAAGCGTTTCTTCTATATAGGTACAAAACTGATATTGGAGATGTACACATAGTATAGATGGTAGTTTAAGGTCAGTGGCACATTGGGGGTACCTACCATATACAACAAATATTGCGCTACAATTGTTGTGAGCCAAATCACTGCTTGTTAAAGGAATCCATTAAGAAACTAGAAACTTCAAAATTTAGTAAATCTCTATCCCTATAGACTCGTATTGTAGGAATCAAACCATGATAAAAATCTACATCAAGAACATTGTGCACCTACAAGACTATGTTCTCCAGACAAACTGATCAAGTTCCAAAATAAAAAATGCTTTAATTAAAATTTTAATTAAAAAAATCCATAACATTCATACTACATGTCCAAATGTCACAAACTTAGCACCAATAGAAAGCTTTCTGCATGAAGAAGGCCATGGGCTTTGTTTTGTAGCATTTGGACATGCAATGTAAAAATTATCATTCTTTTGAAATAAAGGATAATTTAAATCAATTTTTAAATTCATAAAAACTTTGAAATTTCATAACTTTGATACTGTAGATCCAAACACCTCAAAACAAAGTCCATGCACCCCTCTTTGCCAAGAGCTTTCAAGCAGTATCAATAACACCGCAAGAAAACTTCTAGTTTGTTAGGTCTCAATGTATCAAATAAAACAAACAACCTAACTTAAGATACAGAAGGTAATTCAATAACTTTTATACTATAGTATGAAAGGTTATGTTTTTATTACAAAGAAAAGGCTTTATTTACAAAGTTGTTTTGTGGCGTTTGGACATGCAATACAAAAGTTATGTTTTTTTCAAATAAAAGATAATTAAATTAAATTTTTTAATTTGAAAAATTCATAACTTTCACACTTTAGATCCAAATGCCACAAAATTGGCACAAATAGAAAGGGTGAAAGCACACTACGGTCGCCTCCCCAAAGGTCCAAAAATTGGTACAAAATGTACACATTTGGTACAAAATTTACACATTTTGATACTAACTGGAGCCAAAATGTCAATTTAAACCAAAATGCAATGGTGGCCCATTTGAATCAAAAGGCCTTCTTGTAGATTTCTAAATTAAAAAATAAATAAAAACATTTTAAAGCCATTTTTTAGGCCTTGTACTCAAATCAAACATTTACAAAGATAGTTTCTTATAAAGATTTATGAACCCAAATTAAATGCTAAGGTATAGTACCTAAACATTAGAACATTGAATTTAGCTCTTTGAATTCTAAGAATCAAATCCAAAACTTGACCAAAAAAGTATAAACAAGGTACATCTAAATTTGTGACAATATAAAACTTTTATGTTTGTATTTTATACATAAAATTAATAGATGCAAGTCAAATTTTGTTTTGCAATTTGCAATATACATGAGATATAAGACTCCAAGTAATTTAATTTTTTTGAAAAAAGTGACCACAACCATAATAAAATTCACTCCAAACTTCCATTCTATGCAGAAATTGTGCCGTGACTACAAATTTGTACAACCGTAGTGTGCTTTCACCCGAAAGTCGTATGCACAAAGAAATGCAAGGACTTTGTTTTGTGGCATTTGGACATGTGATGTGAAAGTTATAATTTTTCCAAAATAAAAGAAAACTTAAATCAATTTTAGATTCATTAAAAACTTTGAAATTCACACCATTTGTCCAAACGCCATGAAACAAAGTCCGTGTACCCTTCCTTGCCAAGAGCTTTAGAGTGATACCAAGAACACCACCGAAGGCCTCACGGTTTCTTAGATTTCAATTTATCAAAACAAAAAAACAAAAAAAACAAAATTAAGTTATAGACTAGTGTGCCCTATGTTGTTGCCACAATGTAAAAAAATAAGAAAATAAAAAGAATATAGAATTTTAGAATTCATAAAAAACTTTGAAATTTCAGAATTTTTATGTGAGGTCCAAATGCTACGCAACAGTGCTCGTACACCCCCCTTTACAAAGAGCTTTCCAACTGTGCTTTGTTTCTAGTGCACCATGTGTTTCTAGTACAACCAAAATAGAAGTAAAAATAATTTTTAATTTTTTAATTCCTTGAAACTTTGAAATTCAATAACTTCAACACAGAAGTGTAAGAGGTTGCATTCTTGGTACAAATAGAAAGCTTTATTTGCAAAGGAGTTCAAGGTCTTTGTTTTGTGGCGTTTGGACATGTCATGTGGAAGTTATTTTTTTAGAGTAAAATGTAAATAAATAAATAAATTTAATTACCCTATGTTGTTGCCACAACCAATATTAAAGTAAAATAATTTTATAATTTATAATTTGTAAGAACTTTGAAATTCAATATTTTTCACAACTTCGAGTGAAAGGTTGCATTCTTGGTCAAATAAAAGTAAAAATAATTTTTTAATTTTTTAATTCAAAAATACTTTGAAATTCAATAACTTTTAGACCATAATGCAAGAGGTTGCATTCTTACTACAAATAAAAGGCTTTATGCACAAAGGAGTACAAAAGCTTTGTTTTGTGGAGTTTGGACATACAATACAAAAGTTATGTTTTTTTCCAATTAAAAATATATATATTCAATTTTTTAATTAAAAAAATCCATAACTTTCATATAGTAGGTCCAAATGATAAGAAATTGGCATGAATAGAAAGTTGTATGCACAAAGGAGTGTAAGGACTTTGTTTTGTGGCATTTGGACATGCATTGCAAAAGTTACAATTTTTTGAAAAATAGAAGAGAATTTAAATCAATTTTCAATTCATAAAAGATTTTGAAATTCAATAACTTTCACACCTTATGTCCAAACAAAGTCCGTGCATCCCTCTTTGCCAAGAGCTTTTGAGTGGTATGGTAGAATCCCTCGTTGTCAACCACTTAAGCAATTTTGCATATGTTCTGGAGCAATAGAAGGCAATATGAATTACAGTCCTATAGGAAGATAGAAATGATGGGCATTGCTAAGTTTTCATGTTTTTTTTCCTGAAACTGAATTTACTATGAATTTTGGAAGCCAAAAGTTGGCCTCAACCCATATCCAAGATATATAGTCTTCCAATTTCGATCATTTCATAACTACTTTCCCATTCACTACTTCCTACTTTCTTGCTCACTAAATCATGACACATGTCATGATTTTATAGTGCCAACCTTGCAAAAGAGAAAAAAATCACATTCCAAACTATGGTTGGAATCTGTACCAGCCTTGGTTGAAAATAGCTGCATCCTATAGGTTGGTTATTGATGGCCGGTTGGTAATGGGTGGTTCTAACATATAAAGAATGCCGTCGGATGCCTTACAATTTGTTAGATCTCAACGTATCAAACAAATCAAACAACCTATCTTAAAATATAGACTAGTGTGTCTTGTGTCGTTGCCACAATATAATAAAAAGTAATTTAAAATAATTCAATTTAATTTTTAATTAAAAAACAACATAATTTGCAAAAAATGCAAAAACTAAAAATAATTTTTTTTTATGGGCCCCTTCAAGGAATGCTTACGCTCTCCTGAAGGAGAACTTCGGGGTTTGCAGTGTTCGCAATGAATGGGAACGGGAATTTGAACTGGTCGCAGTGCGTCTTCCAGATGCTGGTGTTGTTTCGGAGGAAGGTTTAACAATCACGGGTGCATTGGTAGTAGTGTTTTGGAGGAAGATTTGGAAGGCCTGTGGGAGCTCAGATTTACGGTTGCTGTAGAAAGCAAGAGTTGGATTTTAGGGTTTAGGTATTCTAGTGGAGCGTCTCCGGGAGCTTCAGGGAGTCACTCAGCACCCCTAAGCCTCACCATCGACAACACTCCTCTCCCAAAGCTAAATCCACTTCGAAATGACGATACAAATCCAGTGACAAGAGCTTGCGGAGAAAGAATTTCAAAACCCCAACGGAGGTTAGTGAAGCTCACTTGCTGTACCAACTGCAGAAGCTTCGACAATCTTTGTCATCATCGCAGAGGTCCAAGTCTTCAAAGTCACAATGTATTATGAAAAAGAAGAGCTAGGATCCAGTATTTTTCTAGTAATGCAACTGCAACGAGTACCAGCATGAGTGCTGAACTCTTTAATTTCTGCTGCTACTGAGAATCTAGCAGATGCTAATATGCTGCATACGTAAGGAGTAATTCCTAGCTTGGCAAAACAGCACGACCTCAACAATGTCATCTATATGGGGTTTGCAATGGAAGGCGGACAAGTCGACCAGTTTGTTGGTCATGGGCACCTGCATCAATATGCTCAGTAATGCATCCAGTTGCTTGTTATTCGTGCATCACAGCTTACCTATGCGTATTCGTGATAGTCTGCCAAACAATTGGACAATCAATCGCTTCAACAAACAATCTAGAAAGATTTTTGTTCACGAAGACGATCACATGCACCTCAAGATAACTGAAGCTCAAATCTCCTCCTTTAGAAACTCTAATGCAGATTGGATATCTTTTTTGGAAGGAATCAAATTCTTGGAGTATAATTTTTACCTTGAATCAGATTTTCCAACTAAGTTTTTCTATACATGAGAATGACTGTGAAGAGAAGATAGAACTCCTCCTTGGATACTCTGTGACCATAAGCCGATCATAACTAGATGAACCGTGCAGCACATAGTTTTTGTTTTTTTCACTTATTAGCAAGCTCAATTTATAGTCTCAGTGAGCGTCATTTCGAATGTCCGCAAACTACCGAAGAAGGGGATCCCTAGATCAATTTCTTTCTACTCTAGAATGACGTCATATGAGGTGGTGTTTTGTAGACAGTGAGCGTGAAGCAATGGCATGAGGAATTTTCATTTGATCATAGATGTCGTAATGATCTGCTGCTAAACTCTTGATAAATCCTGTCGGAGATCAGGTGAGTTCTTCACTTTTTTGCATCTATTTTTCATCTCTCACAATTTATTGTACTTTGCTTATGAAATTTTGGCAATGACAAAGGGGATCCTAAGGTGTGGAGTCCAACATGGGTCCCAGCAATAGGGAAACTCAATAACAGCATAAGAAACCTGGGAGTCAAAGCAACCCATGCCAAGCACCGAGATGATGCATACCAAGGTTTCTTTTTTTGGCTTTCTAGTGCCAGATTGCACTAGAAATAAATGATTTGGCTAAAATATGGCAAAAATTTGAATTGTTTTTCGCCAAATTTTTTTGAATTGCAATAAAATCTAGAATGAAATCGCCAGATTGTGGATGGAAACATAATTAGAGACTTGTGATATGTGCAAATGTGATATTTCCTATCCAATATTTGGATGAATGCTGAAATTTGGAGCACCAATATAATACTCCCTCCGTCCCAAAATGTTCTTCCTTTTGGCCTTCATTTTTTGTCCCAAAATGATCTTCCTGTTGTACTTTGTGAGCTGCAAATTGGTCAAATTTAACTTTTGGTTGTTCTCTAGGACTAACAAAACAATTCCAAGCGATAGTTCCCCCTCCATCTATGCAATCACTAATCAAAAGACAAATAAAATGGTTGATGGGGTCAATCAACACTTTTTGTTTTTATTTTTTGCATCTCTTTGAATATTATCTAATTGAAGGAGATGAAGGTTTTGGGAGGCGAAATATAGGTCCACATATGGTCTTTGACTTATACTAACTACCCACATAATGACGACCTCACATTCAATAATTAAATAACCATTGGTGCTCCTTGAAAATACCCAAAAAATTTCACTTTTCAATAATCCAAAACTACACTTCAAAAAGGGCTTCAAAACTCAAAATTTCAAAGGCAATAGGAGTGCACCAAACTGCATATGTAGTGCAAAATAAGCTTTTAAAATGTTATTTTTAGTCTTAATCTGGAACATTTTGTCTAACAGGAAGATCATTTTGGGACGGAGGGAGTATTTTATATCGTCACCTTGGCACTTCATAAAAAACGAAAAAAAAAACAACCCTGATGCATACTGTTCACAGAAGCGAGATCCGTTCAGCATAAGCAACTAAGAGCATCCCCACTCCAACACGGGGAAGCAACACTTCAAATGGTCTTAACCATTGATCTTAGAAGATTTTCTAAGATCAATGGTTCAGACCATTTGAAGTGTTGCTTCCCCGTGTTGGAGTGGAGATGCTCTAAAGGAACTGATGAAAGCAATGGATACTACACGTCAACACTACATTGATAAAAGAGGAGAGCTAGGAAGTCATTTAGAAGAGCATTGAACAGATCCAGAAAACCAAGGCCAAGAATAATTCCATCACCAAAATCATGGACGAAAATGCTGAAAAGAGTCTAATTTCTTCCTAAGTCGCATTGTGATAGGCAACAAGTCTACTCAGACATGTTACTCATAGAATATCTTTTAAGAGAAGTTCCCTAGCTGCAAATTTTGGTCTCAATGAAGACACTCGATCAATGTTATTGTTGTGTATTGATTTTTCAACGAAAACTTCATAAAGAGTTGAATACAATGTACATATTATTACAATTTTACACAAAGACTTAATATACATGTAAATATTGCAATTAATAGCATGTGTAAGGTTAGAAGAGATGTAGAACATTTTGTGAGTCAAAATGATTTGCACATTAAGCTTTCAACTTCAATTTCATTAAATTAATGATATTCCTTTGAATTAGCACAAAAGGATCAGAAGTTGAAATGATTTAGGAACCTACAAGAGGTGACGGCCAGGGGTGGGAATATGAATTGGCTTAAGGTAGTGTGCTGTAAAAGCGACCCTCTCCTTCAAACCAACCCTATAATTAGTTGTAGAATGGATTGCAGGTGATCCTTGAATGGACCACTTTAGCTATTGAATGCATCAAGGAAAAATTATTTTTCTATTGCAAGAGCCAATCATTGACCTTGATTTCCTCAAATCACTTTAGAAGTTGCAAAGGGACAAATTTTGGGAGACCTAAGGTCACAAATAGGTACCTACAACATAAATCTTTGAAAATTCATAACTAATTCAAAAATGCTTCAAAAAATATGAAACCACTTGTGTTACGTTCGGCATCTATTTGGCTTTCTCTGAAAAATGAGCTAAAAATATTTTTAATCATGCAAACCTATGAAAAAGGCGAATCAGCCCTTAAAGGGTTGCTTTTAGAGCCTACTACCTTAGTAGTGTACAATGTTGTGAATGAAATGCAGAAATCATGATAAAATCTTGAAAATTTCAAGGTTCAAGGTCCTCTCCATGTCAAAATGGTACATGGAATACCACTAATTTAGTGAGTTTGATGTTATTCATTATAAATAGTTTAAAGATAGTCTACATTGTTACACATATGTAATTATTTTCAATGTTTTAAAGATAAAGACTATTAATTAGAAAAATAATAGTTTTAATAGGACCAACTTTCTTCAATATATAATTTTGTAGGTGATTCTCTTGGGCCCACACATCTTGTTTAAATTTATATAAATTTTGAAATTCAGTAACTTTTATATAATAGTTTCCCTATGCCATTGCTACAACCAAAAAAACTAAAAATAATTTTATGATTTTTTAATTCATTAGAACTTTGAAATTTAATTATTTTTATATAAAAAGTTGCGTTCTTACTACAAATAATAATTTTTATATAATAGTTTCCCTATGCCATTGCTACAACCAAAAAAACTAAAAATAATTTTATGATTTTTTAATTCATTAGAACTTTGAAATTTAATTATTTTTATATAAAAAGTTGCGTTCTTACTACAAATAAAAAGGCTTTATGCACAAAGGAATGCAGAGGCTTTGTTTTGTGGAGTTTGAACATGCACTATGAAAGTTATTTGTTTTATATTCCAAATAAAAAATAATTTAATTAAATTTTTTAATTAGTGTGAGGAGTTTCATTTTTAGCCCAAATAGAAAGTTTTGTACATAAAAGAGTGCAAGGGGCAAGGACTTTGTTTTGTAGCATTTGGACATGCAAAGTGAAAGTTTTTTTTTTTTTAAATAATTTTAAAAATCATATAATTCACTTCTAATTCACTTTAAATCACTTTAATTCACTTTAATTTACTTTTTAATTTGAAAAAATCCATAACTTTCACATAGTAGGTCTAAACATCACAAAATTGGCACACATAGAAAGCTTTATGCATAAAAGAGTGCAAACGCTTTGTTTTGTGGCGTTTGGATGTGCGACATAAAAGTTATGATTTTTTGCAAAATAAAAGAGAATTTAAATTAATTTACAAATTCATAAAAACTTTAAAATTTGATAACTTTCAAAATATTTATCCAAACGCCACAAAACAAATTTTCTGCACCCCTTATTGTCAAGAGCTTTTGAGTGGTATCAAGAATGCCGTCGGACACCTCACGGTTTGGTAGATCTCAAGTTCTCAACGTATCAAACAAAACAAAACAAAAAATCTAATTCAAGGTATAGAAGTGTACCTTGTGCTGTTGCCATAGTCAAAATAAATAAATAATTCTAAATTTTTTAATTCATTAAAACTTTGAAATTTGATAACTTTTACACCATAGCGTGAAAGGTTGAGTTCTTACTACAAATAAAAGGCTTTATGCACAAAAGAGTCAAGGGCTTTGTTTCGTGGCATTTGGACATATATTATGAACATTATGCTTTTCTAAAAATAAAAGATTATTTTAATTCAACTTTTTAATTTTATAGGTCTAAACGCTACAAAATTGGTACAAATAGAAAGTTGTATGCACAAAGGAGTGGAAGGGCTTTGTTTTGTGGCATTTTGATGTGCAACATGAAAGGTATGATTTATTTGAAAAATAAAATAAAATAAAAATAAATTTCCAAATTCATAAAAACTTTGAAATTCAATAACTTTCACACCATAGGTCCAAATTCCAATAAACAAAGTCTGTGCACCCCTCCTTGGCAAGAGCTTTTGAACAGTAGCAAAAATGATGCTAGACACCTCACGTTTTATTAGATCTCAACATATCAAACAAAACAAACAATCTATCTTAAGGTATAGACTAGTGTGCCCTGTTGTTGCTAGTTAAAAAAACTTAAAATAATTTTTTAATTTGTTAGAACTTTGTAATTTAATAACTTTTATACTGTACTGCAAGAAGTTATATTTCTACTACAAATAAAAGGCTTTATGCACAAAAGAGTGTAAGAACCTTGTTTTGTGGCGTTTGGACATGCAATGTGAAAGTTATGATTTTTCAAAAATAAAAGATAATGTAATTTGATTTTTTAATTTTAAAAATCTATAACTTTCACACCATAAGTCCAAACACTACAAAATTGGCACAAATAGAAATTTGTATGTACAAAAAATTGCAAAGACTTTGTTTTGTAGCAATTGGACATGAGATGAGAAAGTTTTTATTTTTCCAAAATAAAAGAGAATTTAAATCAATTTTTGATCCATTAAAAACTTTGAAATTCAATAACGTCATAAAACAAAGTTCGTGCACCCTTCCTTGTCAAGAGCTTTCGACCGGGTTGGAAGGACCCGTTTCAACTTGTTTTAACCCGTTTCAATCCATTTCAACCTGTTTCATGCCAGTTCAATGAAAATAAAAAATAATTTAAATCAATTTCCGATTCATAAAAAACTTTGAAATTCAATAACTTTCATACTGTTTGTCCAAACGCTATAAACAAAGTTTGTGCACCCCTCCTTGTCAAGAGCTTTTGAGGGGTACCAAAAGCGCCTTCGGACGACTCACGGTTTGTTACATTTCATTGTATCAAACAAAACAAAACAAAACAACCTAATTCAAGGTATAGACTAGTGTACCATGTGCTGTTACTGTAGCCAAAATTAAAATAAAATCATTTTTTATTTTTTAATTTAAAAAAAATTGAAATTTAGTATTTTCACAACATAATGTGAAATGCTGCATTTTTGGTAAAATAAAAGTAACAATAATTTTTTAATTTAGAAAACCTTTGAGATTCAATAGCTTTCACACTACAGAGTGAGAGGTTATATTCTTATCACAAATAAAAGGCCTTATGTAGAAAAGAGTGCAAAGGCTTTGTTTTGTGTCATTTGGACATGCAATACAAAAGTTATGGTTTGTTTTTTCAAATCAGAGATAATTTAATTTATTTTTTTAATTAAAAAAGTCCATAGCTTTTACACCATTTCGACTTGTTTCAACCCATTTCATGCTAATTCAGTGATAATAAAAAATTATTTAAATCAATTTTTGATTCATTAAAACTTTGAAATTCAATAACTTTCATACCGTTTGTCCAAACGCTACAAAACAAAGTTTGTGCACCCTTCCTTGCCAAGAGCTTTTGAGCTGTACCAAAAACACCCCAAGATGCCTCACGGTTTGTTAGATCTCAACATATCAAACAAAACAAAACAAACTATCTTAACATATAGATAGATGGCCTAATTCTAAGGCCCAATTTTTGATTCATATAGGTTTGAAGTTTGTTAATTTTCGATTAAAAAAAATATAAAACATGAATCTTTTCTTTTTTCTTCCTTTTTTTCTACTTCAAAAGAAAAAATGAGTATTTTTTGTTTTTATAAGTCCTATTTATTCTATTTCAAATATTTAAAAAATAGTTTTCAGAGTTTTTTAACCTCTAAAGCACTGTTTGTCCCCTCGGGGGAGAATTTGGTTCAATTGAGACAATAGGAACCTCTTGGCAAAGGTAGGTTCCTATTGTGTCAATTTGAAGTGAAATTTTTTGAGATTTTTTGAGGTTGTGTAGCTTTGCAAGAAATTTGTAGATATATAATTTTTGTTTCAATCAGATGCCGGATGAAAAAGTTATGGCACAATGAGTAAGAAATGGAGATTGGTGGGCAGCCCAAAATAAAAAGTCAAAATAAATTTTTTTGAATTTTTTTCCTAAAATATTATGTTTTTACCTATATGCAAAGCTTTTATTCATTCTATTTGGACTAGCGATGAGAAAGTTATGGACAATCTTAGTTTTTTGTGCAATTTAAGCATCTTCTTGAAGAAAAACTTTTTGTTTAACTTTGAATGCTAATATCTTCCAATCCGTATAGTGAAATTTGATGAAAGTTTTACTACATGATCTCAGATAAGTTAAGTACAAGATCCTACGGTTAAATTCCAAAAAAATTGATTTCTTTAAGTGAATTTTAATAGAAGTGGTAGTTTTGAGGGATTTTTTTGCAGAAAACACCCTCATGGCTTTAGGAGTTAAATATTTTTCTTAATCTTGTTGTTTTTTTCAAAAATAGAAGAGAAATTTTTTTAAGATTATTTGAACCTTTTAACCTTTTCTTTTCTCATCCTATTTTTTCTATTCCAAATAAAATAGACTTTTGTTTTATTAGCATGAAACCTTTTTCTTTTTCATCCTATTTTTTCTATTACTTTTATTTTTTCGAAAACCATATTTAAATGAAAAAGGACTTGGTTTTTTATTATATTATATGCTTCTTTAGATATCCCTCAAGGTAAGAAAAATTTAGAAATATATATTGATCAAGCTTTAGATGAATATTCTTCTCTCAACAGACCTACTTTCTTACAATTGACATTGTTTTCTATACAAATGCAATACACACTTAAAGATTTGTAATTAATCATAGAAATTGACAAGCCTACACCATTTCAATCCAATGCATTGACCTCTAACTCCATCAAGTAGCTTGGAACACTTAGGAGCTAAATGGATTTAACTAATTATTTTCAAATTTTTAGATTTCATAAACCTTAGAAAGACGTGGTTGTGGCTTGAAAGAAGGGGAGGCGCAAGTCCTTATTGTCAGCTTCGAATAATTCTAGTGAGATTTGAGGTGTAATAAGAGAGAAGTATTTAGTTAGTCATACAAAAGACGCCTTCATTGGAGGGATTGGGACCATTATTGACATTAGTGGCAATTTGACACAAGCTAGAAGTAGGCTTGTAGTGTTCCTTGAGTCCTTAATTTTAGATTTGTTGTGAGGTTGGCACCCATGGAAGAAAGCCACCCAATGATTTCCATGACCTCGGATGATGAAAAGATTGTTGTTGTTGCCCAAGCAATGGAGGAGCAAGATGTGTTCCAGTGCAACATTTGCTTGGATCCCCCTACCAATTCCATCCTTACCAAATGCGGCCACTTGTTTTGTTGGTCTTGCCTTTATCATTGGCTTCAAAACAAGAAGAAGCCATGCCCAGTGTGTAAGGTCATGGTAGAAAGTCGAAGCATCACTCCCATTTACGGATGCCAAAGGGAAACAAGTTCCAAATCAAGCGACAATTCAATACCTCCCCGCCCTAGTGCTCCATCAAAGTATAGACGAGCAAAGCAATCGGAGGGTGGAAGCTTCCAAGGTGCAACCAATGTATTCATTGCATCCAATTCTACTACACCACGTACGGAAGCTTCGGGCATCCCATTGGTAATTTTTCAGAGTGAGACCTACTTACAACATTTACTTGCAAGCCAAGCCCAAATGGAGTCATCGATGGAAGATCTACGCATGAGGTCTCTGAGATTAAGAGCACGAGCCAATTTTCGAGAGATTCGTGCAATGCATCCACCATCACCAATTGTTTGGCTAGCAGAAGCTTCCAATGTATTTGTATGTGCTTTTGACCCACCGCAAGTTCGTTCGGAAGTTGTTCCAATAAATGGCCTTCACACTTTTATATTTGATGTATTGGTTAGCCAAGGTGAATATTTTCCCAATGTTGATGATTTTTGGAGGTCTTGGTTGCCTTATTATGAAGCTCAAAATCCTGGATTGTCACCGTATGAGCATTACAATGCTTTCATAAACGCTTGGGGGCGGCATTTTTGGAACATAGCTTGGATTGAAGAACATCAAACAAGAGGTTTAGCATCAATTCCACTCGGAGCACCTCAAAGTAACTCGGAAGTTGGTTCCACTTCTACAACAAGCCAAAAAGAACCTCTTTATGAAAGTGAACCTGAAGTTGAAGAGATGGATGTAAGAGAGTACATTAGAGCGTTACAAGAAAGGAGATTATTTAGGCAAACAGGTAGACCATGTCTATCAAGGGATTGCATTTGCCGACCTTGTTAGAGCTCTAGTTTGTATATATAGTGCCAAGGCACCCAAAATCTCTCTTTATATATATATATATATATATATATATATATATATATATATATATATGCGTTGATCTGCAACAACTATAAGATATCATTAATGAGGATATCATTAGAAAAAAATTCAGGCTTCAAGAGGGCCGCGAGTTTTCAGTGGCAGCGATGCAATCATAGAGAAAATTGAATTTTTTATTTTTTATTTAAATTTAAATTTATTAGCAACTGATGTGGCACTACTAGTGCCACATCAGATTGGATATTTTAAAATTTTAAAAATTAAATTTTTTTTATAAAAAAAACACTATTTCCTTAATAAAAAATTTATTTTTTATTTTTCTGTATTTGCATTGTAGGAGGGGCAAAAATGAAAAGTTAGCGACCCTCCGCAGAGTTCAGATTTTTCCTAACGGTTGTAGGTCTTTTGTGGTCAACAAACATTGTCTTGGGTGGTTAGGAATAGCCTACTTGCAAAATGCATAATCACAACCCTCCTAAACTTGGCCTAAAATATCCATTTGTTATTGCCAAAGATTTATTTGTTTAGGGAGTGCATGTGTCTTCTACATGGAGAAGATCAAATGCTTTGTGAGTGAATGAGATTAGAAGCTAGTTTGTAGATGCAAGGTGTTGAAACTTCCACAAACTCACATCTACATATCCCTCATTATCAAATTAATGCTTTTACAATCAAGGCCTTTGAAACAATCTAACAATGTCATTTAAGTGTTAAAACCATCAATAAGTTGTTGTGTGATGCCAATCATTAAATTACGGCCTAGTTACCTCAATTAAGTACGGTGATTGGTTGATGAGCTAGGAGCAATTATAATTATCCTTAAAATAATTATCTTTTGTTTCAAAAATATAATTATAATATTTGAGGCTCACTACAACAAAAACAATTGGTCTAAGATTGTATAGGGAATCTGCAACATATTCCAGAGGATACAATATTTCATTTCTACACTAATAAGAATGAATTGAAACAAGTTAGTAGATTGACTTCATGCTACTTATGGCACTGCTAGTATCTCCATCCTAATCATCATTTTAGACTGATTAATTCAATAACCTTACAAGTTAGGTTCCATGCTTCATTTGGTGTGGCTACACTCTAACCAACACAAATAAATCACACACAAGTTAGAAACTCAACTTTATAGTATCAATGGCACAAGTCACACAAATCCACATTATTAGACCAATTCTTTGAAGAACATTTTGTAATGGTTCTACGAGAGACTTTCTCCCAATTTAATGAAAGGACAAAGTCCCTCCCTAATGTTAAGTCCATGGTGACCTCAAAGTACCTCAAAGTGTTAGAAAAATTTTAAATTGTCTTATTAAAGGAATTGCCAAAGGAGTTGCCTCCACAAAGAGATATGATTCACAAGGTTAAATTTAATCAAAAGCAAAGCCTCCCAATAAAGCACCTTATAGACAAGATTATATTGTCGGACATAATTTTGGTTTCAAGTTTCAACGTCTAATAGACGTTTGTCGTCGCCTGCCATACATGACAAATGTTGCTTATGCATGACATTTTTGGCTCTAAGTTGTTAATTTGAACATTTGAAATCTTGCTTTAATCATAATATTAAATTTAAAATGTAATAGATGTTGATACTTCAATCAAATGTGACTTTAATATGTCAAAATTGTAAATGGGAGGGGATGACTTATTTGAAAATAAATTTGACAATTGCCTCTATTAGACAAATGGAGAGGTCTATTAGACATCTTGGATGTCATGATTGTCATCATGTTTGGAAACAAACACCTGCATATAGACTCAACCAAGTAGAACTCAAAGATAAATCACTAAACTTTTTGAAAAAGGACTACATTAGGTCAAGTAAGTCATCATTTGTCCAAATGTTGGTTCTTTCTGTGAGCAAAAAAGATGGGCAATTAAGGCTATGTATTGACTACCAGGTCTTGAACAAAGTGACGGTGAAAAATAACTATCCTTTAAAAGGTCATATTCGTTATATTGAGACTTTTTGCAGTCTCACTTTTATCCTCAACTTGAAGATAAATTGCTTGATCTCTTTACTAGTATTTTTTTGTAAATGGGTAACAACACCATCCTTTAGAATTTCATTATAGAATCACTATTTTAGCATTATTTATTTTTGGTTTCAATTCCTTTTTTTAAAATAAAATTTTCAATAATTAGCATTCTGTCTCAAAATCTGCAAAAAGTCTCAATATAACAAATATGGCCTTTTAACAAAAATTGATGATTTGATGGACAAGTTAGCAAGAGCCAAGTACTTTAGCAATATAGACCTAAAGTGTGGCTATTACCAGATCTACATAAGTGAAGTGGATATATCATAAATGGCTATGGGAACAAGGTATGGTTTTTATGAATTCTTAGTGATGCCATTTGGATTGTATAATGCTCATGCTACCTTCACAATGCTCATAAACTCTTTGTTCCATGAAATTTTGGATGAATGTAGGTTCATCTAAGGATCTACTTGAATGACATTCTAGTCTTTTCTAAAACAAAAGAGCAACACGCAAAACATGTGGCTAAAGTATTGACCAAGTTAAATGAACAATTGTATATGAATGCTAAAAAGAATGAGTTCTTCTTGCAAAAGTTAGAATTTTGGGATCATACACTATATTGAAAAAGTATTCAACCAGTCCACAAAAAGATCAAGGCCATTTTGGACTAAAAAATGCCACAAACACAAAAAGGTGTGAGGTCTTTCTTAGGACTTGCTAACTACTACCCTTATAATCTTCCAATCTCTGATTTGGATAATTTGGATAGAAAGCAAATTTTATGAAGATGAAGATTTTAAAGTCAATTTTGCCTTAAAATGACTCATCTTACTTTAAGCTTCAATTCTTTGTAACTTACAAAATTAAGATCTAAAACACCTTGAAAATGGCATAAAAATTTCAGAGTTAAAATCTTCCTCAAGCAAATGTTTTATTTTGAATGTTTGTAAATCTGTGAAGCTATTTTTAATCTAATATTAAAACTTTGAAGCTAGATTTTTGGAAGAATTTTTTAAAGACTTTTGGATTGTTGCAAAAGTGATTCAAAACATAATAAAATTTCCATTTTGTAAATATCTACAAAATGGTTTTCTTTCTTTGTGTAGTTTTAGATATAAAATATTTTTTAGGTTTTTATTTAAGTGCAATATATATTGCCAAATATACCTTTTTATAAAGGCTGAAATACTTGCTTTGGCCTTTCTTTTTACATTTACGTGTTTCAAAAGGGCCTTTGAGATTCTACGGATTTTACGAATTATGTAGTTTTTATAGAGTCTACCTTTTGGAAGAAGGGAATGTAGTCCGCTTTGCACACCTATAATTCTATAGAATTTGGTGTGAGACCTTAAATAAAAAAACTCCAATTCACACTTGCCTTTCAAAAGAATTATCAATTCTCTTACCCTTAAAAAGGTTGTAGGGACCAACATATACGATACCATCATTGGCTTTTAGAATATGAATTAAAGTACTAAAATATGGCAAGACATGTACAATTAGATTAATAATAATTCAACACATAACATTTTCTTTTGGATGTCATTTTGATTTTTATTCTTTATTATCCATACTCAGATACAACAACATACTAAGATAGAATATATGACTATTTTGATGCATATGAAACAAGAAGGACATGCTACAATGATCTAAATTAAGAGCACTACGTTTCATTGGATTAACACAAATACAAACTTTTGTCCCAACTATGTACTTGAATTCTTACGCTCTCTATTTCAAATACACTAAAAACACCAGATTCATTTTGACTATAAAGTGAAAAGATCATGATGTTTGTTGACCTAATAATATATATGTTCAAATTTTTTAAGCTCATAATTATTTAATGAAGATGGTTGCATTTCAAAAAGATATGACAAATATCTATAAAATGAGCATTTGAGATTGAACAAAGAAATCACAAAACAAGTCGTAGAAGGTTGAAAAATAAGTGAACAAGTTACGTAATAATATATGTTTTACAAATTGACAAGCTTAGTAATTTGAAAGCAACAGTCATAGCTTGAGAAGGTAGAGTTACAATGTCCACAAGGCATAAGATGAGTGTTTGAATGAGTCTTTGAGGTTAGAACCAAAACTTCACAAACTAAAAAGGTAATTGATTTATAGTCTCCCAACCTAATACTCCATATTCTCCGCATTTAGAGCTTATTAATTTTAAAGGAGGTATAGAATTAAAAAGCTAGAATTGAACTAGCAGACAAAGAATGAGTGTTTGAAGTTTGAATAAAAAATGAACAAAACAAGAAGTTTGTCCATATTAAGGTTTTCAAATTCTACTATACTTACTTTACAAATTTGCAAATCCTTGAACTCCAACTTTGATTTATTCATTCTTGATTCAAAGAGGTATATCTTAATGAGCTACATTTCCTTGAATTGTAGAATTATTTCCAATGAGCTAGCCTCCAATCTAGAAGTGGAGAAATTGAGAATTGGGCTTGCACATGGAAAAGACTCTCCCACAAGAACCACAACGTTGTATTGATTTTTTGACCTCCACAATAAGAAGGCTTTGATGTTTGTATTTAGTGTTCAAGGCATCGGTTCTAATGAATGACATTCAAGATTGTGCATGCTCCAAACAAGGCACTCCATCTTTCTTCTCAAGCAAAAAAGACCCATTTGCAACATCTTAAGTTACAATTCACTTGCTTCCACAAGAAGATAGGGAGTCATGTTATAAGTGTGTGAGAAGAGTGTGAATTTATGACCAAGTGAAAAAATGGGAATTGCAAGTCCTTATTGTTGGTTTAGAACATTCTTGTGAGTTTTGAGGTGTGATAAGAGAGAGGTATTTAGTTGTCATACCAAAAAATGTTTGCATTGGAGGATTTGGCACCATTATTGACATCAGTGGCAACTTGATACAAGCTAGAAGTGGGCTTGTGGTATTCCTTGAATCCTTAATTTTAGATCCTTTGTGAGATTGGCATTGATAGAAGAAGGCCAATGTATTAGAAGATCTTTCAAGCCTTTGGAAGACTATGAGTTCCTTGAAGTTCCCAAATTGTAGGAACCAGGGCTTCTTTTTTGGCTTTTTGGTGCATGATTGCACTAGAAAAAATGATATGGCTAAAATGGCAAATTTTTTGCCAAAAGAATTGGATGAAATTGCCAAAAAAAACTTCAAAATCTTAGATCAAATATCCAAATTGTGGATGAAAATCAAATTATAGACATATAATATATGTTGATGTGATATTTTCTATCCAATACGTAGATGAATGTTGAAATTTGAAGCACCACTGTAACATTTTATGTTGCCACCTTGGCACTTCTTAAAAAATGAAAAAAAACACCTAGTGGGAACTTGGATACAACAATAGTCTAATATGGTTGAGAGATTGTTATATTGGATAATATTAATTAATTTTTAATGTATTTTTTTAAATTTGACTTTGTTGCAGTGGTTCACAATAAGAGAAACAACCCCGAAACGATCTTTTAGAGGCTTGAAATCTCTCCAAATGATTTGCATGACCCTAAATGATGAGAAGGTTGTTGTTGGTGCCCATGCAATGGAAGAGCAAGATGTATTCCACTACAACATTTCCCTACCAATTCCATCCTTACCAAATGCAGCCACTTGTTTTGTTGGTTTACCTTTTCCATTGGCTACAAAACAATAAGAAGCTATGCTAGTGTGCAAGCTCATGGTGGGAAGTCGAAGCATCACTCCATTTATGGATGCCAAAGGGAATCATATAAGATGAAATATTAATATTAAATATATTAAGAATGTAAAGTGATCATTTATATATATAAGGTGATCACACCTTTTACAAGTAGAAGATCACAACCTTCTATGTGCCAAGGGACACTTCTTATTACAATTGTAACGAATCATGCTTCAACATGCTAAGTCTAGAGAAAAATTAGTTGTGAGTGGTGTTTTTGAGCATGTGGAGTGACATATGTGTTCAAAAACACCAACCATACTTATAGAGGAAAATTGTAAGGAAATTACCACAAAATATTTAATATTTGACTTAAATGTGCTAATAAGATCTCTAATTAGAAGAAAGTATTAGTGATGTTTTCATCCTTCATATTTAATTTTTTTCTTATATCAATTAAACATACAATTGTTTAAAATTTGAAATGGACTTGAAATTGATCTATAAATATGCCAAATAGATAAAATTTAATCTCAATGCTTAATACATTATTATTTTTTTGTACAAACATCAAATTAATTTTATAATAGGTTTAAATTTTGTACTATATATCTAATGGGCATTAGACCCCTAAAGATTTATGACTATGTTTCACCTATGAACCTTTCAAAACTACCATTTCTAGTGCATAGAGATATAATGTAGAATTGTTTTTGGCATATTCAGCTTTAAGATCTTGCATAAGACATATATAAGAATGTATGTGAAAAATTTCATATACTTTGACCATGTAGATTGTAAGATATTAGTATTCAAAGTGATTTTAATTTCTACCTTGCATAATTAATTATTTTGACTTTGAATCCCCTTAACTTATGTTTTTTGCTCTACAAAGTTTTGAAGTTTTAATTTTTATGGTAGGGATTTAAAATGAAAATCTAGAAAAAAATTTCAATATTTTAGATTTTTTAATAATTTTCATTCTTAAGGAAATTGTTGAATAGAATTAAATAGGAATAAAAAATAAAAATAAATTATATTGTTAATAGTTCTAAAATATATTTGAAATTTGTCAATTCTAATGATCAAATTGTTGAAGAAAATAATCTATACCTTAGGGATGTTTTAGTTTTGAAAAATTATGAAACCATCTCTTAGAATAGGTTGTTTGTTTGTTTGATATAGGGAGATCTCATGAACTATGCATCTCCCCGTCGAGTGCTTGAAAGAAAGTTTCTCTTGGTTGGAAAGTCCTCATCGAAGAGAGACACACGGACTTTGTTTCATGGCGTTCCAACTCATGGCAAAAAAATTATTGAATTTTCAAGTTTTGATGAGTTAAAAAAAAAAAAATTACTTTTATTTTTAGTTTGATTTGTGGCAACAATACAAAGCACACATTTTATATCTTAAAATAGGTTGTTTATTTTGTTTTGTTTGATACGTTAAGATTTAACAAATAGTGAGGCATTCAACAGCATTCTTGGTATTGTTGAAAAACTTTTGGCAAAGAAGGGTGCACCAACTTTGTTTCATGGCACTTAGACCTATGATGTGAAAGTTATGGAATTTCAAAGTTTTTATAAATTTGAAAATTGATTTAAATTATATTTTATTTTGGAAAAATCATAACTTTCACATTACATGTCCAAACGACATGAAGCAAAGCTTTGGTGTCTTAAATGCAAAAAGCTTCCTATATATGCAAGTTTCATAGCATTTAGACCTACAATGTGGGAGTTATGGATTTTTTAAATTAAAAAATTCAATTCAATTATCTTTTATTTTGGAAAACCATACATTTCACATGTCATGTCCAAAAGCCACAAAACAAAGTCCCTCCACTCCTTCTTGCACATAGATTTCTATTTTTGACAATTTTGTGGCAATTAGACCTATGGGACAAAAGTCATGGATTTTTTTAATTAAATAAAAGATTAAATTTTATTATTTTTTATTATTTTTTATTTTTTATATTGTGGCAATGACACAGGGCATACTATTTTGTGTTGATAAAAGATTGTTTGTTGTGAGAGCACTTACGAATTACATGTTCAAGAAGTTTAACATATTGAATGAAAAATATTTCAAGAAGTTTAACATCCCCAAATTAATTTATAGCTCTTAGAAGCCCAATTTAGGTTGTAGCATGGTATTTTGGGGTGTATTTGATATGCAAGGTGCATGAACTGATTTGTGCAATAGTTACAAAAGTTTGTATGCATCTTGAGTCAAATCCAACAACACATGACATTTCCAATTTAAACCATTATTGTACCTCCTAAATGTATGGGAAGTTGCAAAATGGCCACGTATTCTACATGGATATTGTTTGGTATTTGAACATGATAATATTAAAATGACATTCAAATGAAAGATATTAATTGTCAAATTCTCAATCCTATAGTGTACTAATGCCATATTTTAGTACATACTTCGTATTTTAAGAGTAAAATACAGAACCGTATGTATGGTCCCCATCAGACTTTTGAAGGTCCCCTTGACACACTACAGTACAGTCATATCGAGCCGATGACGTCATATCCCGGGCCATCACTTCTCGGCTACTTCTATTGCACCCGTCCCGCGCTGACACTCATATGAGGGCTGCCTACCCTTCTCAACTCCGAAGGTCATTTTCCTCCCTCTCGCATCTTACTTTCCCTCCACGCAGCCCTTGCAGCACTATTGCCACCAGATCTCGGTCTCTACCTCGACGGATCTGCGCATCTGCTCCAGCTCTCCTCGTCCTCCCTCTCGCGCGGATTTTTTTGAGCCCTTTTCCGAGTATTTTGGTGCAGTGTCTTGGTTTGTCCGGAGGCAGGGGTTTGTTGGTTTGTTGGTTGTGGAGAAGAATGCGGCAGCGGAGATAGCAAGTCGAAGGGGGGAAAACAACAGGAGCGATCGGGATTATTGCCGTTGAATTTGGAGGTCGTATTTGAAGCCGGCCACAATGGTAGGTTTTGTTTCTTAATTATTCGTGTATTTGGATTGCTTTTGCGTGACCTAGTGTTTGAGTTTTCTGCGCGTGATTTTGAGCTAAGTGAGTTTTCTCCTGTTTGCATCAGGTGGTGCTGGCAGCTTCTATCATCAGCAAGTCCGGGAAAGGTACGGCGTAATGAATTTTTTCTTTTTCTTTTTTGTGGTTGGAATCTTCGAGGTTGTGAGCTTGGCCGTGGTATTGAGAGTGGAGAGATGTTTAATAGGATATTACTATCGGTGATGTGGATGCTTGATGGTGTTATGGAGCATTGAATGAGCATCTTAGGGTTTCTGTGCATTGGAGAATGAGTTGAGGTTCTAGATTGTTATGAAGGTTTCTGGTGGTAACGTTGAAGAGATCCGTACAGGATGTGTGAATGAGGACACTATTATGTAGATCTAGAGCCTGGACTTGGTCAAATGCGGGGAGATTCTAGCTGCGAGATATAGATGAGCTGGAATGCAACTCGAATTAGGTCTCTGGAATGTTTGAATGCCTCCTGGCATTATGTGTTTTTAGGTTTGAATTTTTTGTAAGTGGGTGTCTTGAGGACAGTGTGGAGTCTTCGTTGCTTCATTTTGGTCACTATCCCCTCTATGTGTGGAAATGGGGTTAGTTTATTTTAAATTGCAGCTGAGATTGTAAGATATTGTTTGCAGCTCTTGTTTCTCGCCAGTATGTGGACATGTCCAGGATACGAATCGAGGGATTGCTGGCTACTTTCCCGAAGCTTGTTGGTATTGGCAAGCAACACACATATGTCGAGACAGACAACGTCCGTTATGTGTATCAGCCAATGGAGTCACTGTACCTGCTTCTGGTGACTAACAAGCAGAGCAATATTCTGGAGGATCGGGACACCTTACAATTGCTCTCAAAACTTGTATCCTCGCATTATCTCTTATCACTCTGCTATTCCTAAAGAATTTAGATGTCTTTGTACAAATGCAGAATTATTGTTGTAGATGATCATCGATTATGCCTTCCATGGAGTTACTTGGGGTGTCGAGGGGTTGAAGTCTTTCTCTAAGTTCCCTCTTGTTGTGACTCTCCTACACAATGTTACAATGGATGAGGATGTGTACATATTCTAGATCAGAGTTTTTTTGGATGTTATGCATGGGACTGAGTTTAACCCTTGACACTCGCCAGGTACCTGAATATGTACCTTCCCTCGACGAGGAAGGTATCTGCAGGATGGCCTTTGAGCTTATATTTGCGTTTGATGAAGTGATTTCATTAGGGCACAAAGAGAATGTCACTATTGCGCAAGTCAAGCAATATGTGGAGATGGAGAGTCATGAGGAAAGACTGCACAAGCGCATCATTGAGAGCAAAATCAACGACACTAAAGATATCATGAAGCGCAAGGCAAATGAAATTGAGAAGAACAGGGTATGTGTTGTTATGTAGAGCGTGTTTCTGTTGGTGGTACCTTTCAATCGTCTGATTAATTCGTGATTATGGTCGGTCAGTAAGTCTTTTTGGACCTATCAAAACTCGCGGCATTTGAAGTATGCTGTTGTTTTGTTCATTGATGTCAGATGTCTTCTAGCGCTCAAACAATCGTTTTCTAAGTAAATTTGTTCAGCTCTGACCAAAATTTTCAGCGGTATCATCTTGTGATCGGTAGAAGAACAGGGGTATGAATGGATCTTAGGTCAAGATAGATTGACAGATACATTCTAGGTCCCGGGATCATGCTATTTTCAGTCTATTTTTACCGAACTGTCAACAGGTGCGAGTACCATGAGGGGGCTTTTAGTAATCTATGGTTGTCTTACTTACCCTTTAACTTTCCATTACACTGCTAAATCATGATTATGGGGAATGCAGATCGAGAAGTCAAGAGGTGATAAGGGTAGTTTTGCTTCATCCATGCCTGCAATGGGATCCAGCAGGTTTGACAATGGCTTTGGAGACACAAACTCTTCAATGGGTGGCAGTATGCGTCCCAATTCTTCTGGCTTTGGATCAGGCCTGGATACCGACATCTTCAAACCTAAAGGTGTGTTTATTCGGCCGTATCGAATATATTTATTAGGGTGGTTGCTTGCTATTCACTGCTCTTGATTATCTTTATGTGTATACTAACGTCTGTTCTGCTTTTACAGCCCGTCCTACCACTACCTCAGCGCCCTCTAAGGGAGGCATGCAATTAGGCAAGTCAACCAAGACAAATCAGTTCTTGGAGTCTTTGAAAGCGGAGGGTGAGGTTATTGTTGAAGACGTTGCTCCTGGACCAATCAGATCTGGAGCTGCTGCTCCTATTATGTCAGACCCCATTATGTTGGGCGTGGAGGAGAAGCTGGTGGTAGTTTTGAAGAAGGATGGGGGGCTTGAGAATCTGGAAGTGCAGGGTAACATGTCTCTGGTGGTGCAAAAAGAAGAAGACGCCTACATTCGTGTCCAGGTGCACGATTTTCCATAGGTTCTGAGATTCCCGCTGCTGGCAGAGTCTAGAAGATTGATTTGAGGATAGTTTTTGCTCAAATCCTTTTCTTCTTTCCACACATTAAGTTCACTGATATGGTATTTGCAATCTTCCTCCACAGGTTGAATCAAGCGCAAACCAAATGTTCAGCTTTAAGACGCATCCAAATATTGACAAGAATCTTTACTCGGACAAGAACGTTTTGGGTCTCAAGGACCCAAGCAGGCCGTTCCCGACTGGCAATCCACTTGGTATTCTGAAATGGCGCATGCAAAGCAAGCAAGAATCAATGGTGCCTCTGAGCAGTAAGCATCCTTACATTTTGAGTTGTCTTGAAGTTGGAAATATTGTGCTTCTTAGCGTATTGTGTTCTTATGCTTAACTAATTATATTTCCGACTTGATTTTTTCAGCAATGAAAGTATCCGGGTTTGCCTTCTGTCTTAAGATGTCTAATTTCTCGGTTTGCTACTCAGATATTTTGTGTGTCGCTTGTTTAGCATGTATCTGATTGTTTCTATTGTAAACGATTTCTTAGTCTATCAAGGTAATTGATTTGACGGTGCTTTGTTTCAGTCAATTGCTGGCCATCGGTGTCCGGTGGAGAATCTTATGTCAACATTGAATACGAGGCATCCACAGCATTTGAACTGCAGAATGTTTTAATCCTTATCCCATTACCGGCTCTTCATGATGTTCCAACTGTAAAACAAGTGGATGGTGAATGGAGGTTAGTTGGGTGCTAAATTTGTCTCGTGTCTCGAAACTCTGAATTGTCTTTGTAGTTTTCGATCGCCAGTTGACTGATTCTTGTGCACGCTATTATGTCGCTCCAGGTATGATTCTAGGAACTCAGTGCTGGAGTGGTCCAACACGCTTATCGACAATACAAACCGAAGGTAATACAGAGCTATTGATCTCCTCCTGCCAGAAATGTTGTTTGAGCATTGTATTCCTGGTTTCTTATTTCTCGAATATTAACATAAGTTGATTTGCATCTTGTTCCAGTGGATCTATGGAGTTTGTAGTACCTGCTGCAGATCCAAATTCTTTTTTCCCTATTGACGTGAAGTTCTCGGCAAACAAGACCTTCTGCGATATTAAGGTATGTTAATCTATAGCAGCCTATGAGTAGGGCTTTATCGAAAATACTCTTATCTGAAAGTTGTTTTCTATATCTGCCATTTATTGCGACTTCAGTTCTCATGTCTGTTTATTGAAGAATGGCTTCTTGGTTTTTCTGGCAGGTTGGATCTGTGGTTCAGACTCAGAACGGCCTTGCTGTGAAGTTTGGAAAACGGACGCAATTGGTGGTGGACAGCTATCAAGTTGTATAAACATAGATGATTGCTGCAGCCAAGGCTTGAGGTCGGGAATGTAGCGCTAACCCCCTTTTCCGTCTACGTTTACGAAAGGTTCGCTAATTCAAGAAGATTGTCGCTGGCAAATATTGATTTTCAACCCAAAATTTTGCTAGAGGATGGTTGAATTATGTTTGTCTCGGCGCTTTTCAGTTGCTTGCCTGAAGTGGCGATGTCTGCATATGGAAAGGAAACAGTTGTATTAGTGATTTTTGGCCAGGTTGGAAGATTAGGAATCAGTGGTACCAGATGTATGTGCTGGGCAGGAAATCATTAGGGCTGGAAAAGCTGTGAAGCATTCCTCACAGGTCTCTTTAGTTGAATGTTGAGGAAACTTCGTTTTTTTGTGACCCCTGATTCTGGAGACTGAATCACTCTTCTTAGGTTAGAAGTTGAGATTTGGCGGACATGTATAGGCTGCGTCAGTTAGGGTTTGGAAATAGCTAAAATTCGTTCAATGCCAATAAGAACTTTCTAGTTGGGATCTACTTTTGCTGCAGATGAATTTGTGCTTCGTTATCGGGTGTTCACTTGTTGCTTTTTCCTCTTCTGCTAACTTTATGTATCTTGACCCAGCTCCTAAGGCTATCCTGTGTTACTTAAAGAGGTGATTGTTGTTGGATTAAGAACATGTTTTGTGCCATATTGACTGGAAAAGGTGGACAAAACTGAGTCAGCCATCCAGAAATGGAAATTTTGACCCTCTCTTGTTGACAAATCAGTGAATGAGTTTTTATGTTTTCATTGTCAGAAGATATTATTCCAAGTCTGCTACCTGGCTCTCAATACTGACAAATACAGAAGTTGTGACTTACAAATTGCTATTTCAGCTCTTCATACATGTCATGACTCAGTTTTGCTCGCCTCTCCACATGAAACACATGTGGTTGGAAGAAGGGGAGCTTAACATTAGAAAACTCAGATTCTCATTTACATTTGGACTATGAGGTAGAGGCACCAGTAGCCGATCATTTAAGTGATTTCGCAGCAGATCGTGAGCACTATGAGGTGGTGGAAATTTTTCCTGTGTAAGGAAGAGGGTAAGGAAATATGGGGAATTGGGGACTGCAAATTTTTCATAATTTTGTTCCCTTAATTAAAATTATTGTGAATTTTGGGAGCCCAAAAGTGCTCATGATCCATAGCCAATGTCTAGATTCTTTTAGTCAAGAACTACTTCCTTGTTCACTACTTCCACTTTCTTGCTCATTAATTTGGGACATGTGTCATTGCCTTATCAGTCTCAACTCTGAAAAGGACCAAAAAAAATCCATTCCAAGCTTGAGTTGGAAATTTGTTCTAGCCTTGGTTGGAAAATATAGCAACCTACAAGTTGGATATTGGGTGCAATTCAAAACTCCTTTTTTGCTAGTGCTAAAATAGACCTTGATAACTCTATTGTTGTGAAGTTGGAAGTTGATAGTTCTACAAGGATGTAGCAAATGAGTTGTAGGTGACTCAGAGTCATGTCACACAAATTGGAAAGAAGAGATTTTTTAATCTTGAAGCTAGTAGTGGTAGTAGACCAAAAATACTTATAGGTGTATAGAAGAGAGTATGTGTCAAAGCTACTACATTAAAAGATATTGATGTAGTGACATAGGTTATTCAATATTTGCATAGGGAATGCCAAGTGAGAAGGGCTTTACTTGATATAGGGCTCATATCAAAAGTGAAGTAGAAGAAGCCAAAATTGAACCAAAAATACATGAAGGAGTGGCTTGAATTTGGTAAATACTATGAACATTGAACCATTTATGATTAGAAGTGCATTAACTTCTTTAATGAGACAAAGGTAAACTGATTTTGCTCAAATGGTTGCTCAAATAGTTGGTGTTGACTTTGTGATGGACAATCTTGATATTTAAAACCAAAGTTTCAACAAATAGTAAAGTTTGGTGATGGTTCAGTGATGGTGTAGGATTGCATGACGTCCCAAGGCCTTAGCATCTATTGTAGAGTTGAAAGAAGAATGGAACTGCATCAATACAAGGGAATCATAGAGAGAGAGATTTATTCAATATAGTGTGATGGATTATAATCTAGATCCTTCCCATTTGATTTTTCAGCATGATAATGATTCCAAATATACAACAAAAATGTCTACCAATGGTTGAGATCACAAAATTTTAATGTTCTTAAGTGGCCAATCTCCTTATCTAAACCCAATTGAGTATCTTTGGACGAGGCTGAAAGCCGTCTCAATCAATATGAAAGTGCTCCAACAAGAATTTTAGAGTTGTGGGAGCATATTGGGGAATGTTGGGCTTCTATTACACTAGTAGAGTCTAGAAGCGAAGGTATGAGAGCATGCCAAAGCAAATTCAAATTATTTTAGCTAGTAAAGACAAGTGAACAAAATATTAAGTTGTTTTGTGATAGAGGATGCAAAAGTGAGTCAAGGAACATTGTTTTTGTTAAACATAATTTTCTTGTATATATTAATGAGGGACATTTTCCAATCAAAATGTGGCATGCTCAAATTATTATCTTGCACTATTTATAGTTTGTGATGACCTATTGCCAATTTTTCTACATTACTGACTAAATCAAGAATTATAAGAGTTTGACTCAATTTTCCTCCGTACTGTGTAATGTCTACTAATTGTAATTAAGCAACATCTAAATTGTGATGTCTTTGCAAAACTATTCCATCTAGATTCTTGCATAATATGTACAAAATATAAAGCCTCCATACATAAAAGCATGGCTTTTTTATAAAGAGTCCAAAAATTGAATTCTAAAAGAATCTTGAAATCCCTTTCAACTACAAATAAGATTTGACAAAAGCTTTTATAGATCAATAATAGGAACCATATTCAAATCCTTATTTTGATGCATTTGGTAGTGTTACCTTATTTGGACAATGCATGGATTCATTACAAATTTTGAAAGTGTTAATCATAGGTCTACCATTAATGAATATTGTACTTTGGTATCAAGAAGATCATTTGTGGAATTAGTATCTTCAATTTAGGCAAATATATTTTTGATGTGATGGTTATCAATCAATGTGGGTTTGGATTGATAACCTTAGTTTACTTCTTTTGGATTGCATTTGAATTCTTATTCAACTTGTATTTTCTTTAGATTGATGAGAAGGTGTGATTGGAGCTAACTAATTACTTTTACTTGGCTTTGTAGCAAGTGAGGCTTAGGTTCTACCCTTGCAACTCTAAGTCACAAAGAGGGTGGAAATTGATTATAGTTTCACCCAACTCCAAAAGTTGCATAAGAAGCAAAGTCAAGTATATCCCATTAGATTAGTTTCAACCTTGTAGATTAAAATGTACAATAAGTAACTTACGGGCACTTCTTCTAAAACCTTTCATGAACCAATTTTGTAATGGACTTCACGTGAATGCACAATAATCAATTCTCAAAAAAATTGCATAAGGCTCAAGGTGCAGTTAGATATTTTATTTTTTGCCAAGTGGCAAAGGTTACATTACATTAATCCTAATGTCTTTATGACAAATCAACGATTAGGTGAAAAAAATCTTATTTATTTGGTTAAGGCAATGCATGTATAATTTTGGTGATCTCATCTTAGACACAAGTGATGGAACAAATGTGTACATTCAAACTTGTATAAGTACAATCAAATTGTGCTTATGCTCTATAATGTTTCCCAAAGCAAATTGAAGGAGAGATCGAGGAGCTTAAATTGGAAGGTTGACTTGCATTGTAAAGGGTCATTTTCAAGGAAGAGTTGTGACAGTTCAAGAATATATTGTAGCCAATTCTTGTGTCTACAATGAAGTTGCAATCTCTCATCACAAAAGAAAAGGCTTGCATTATTGATATGAAGGAAGCGGGACTCTTTGGTGCTCAAATTGGATGTAAATTGGGCATCGCATGTCAAATTATTCTGATCTTATGAAGCGATATCGGCTTTGAAGGACTATTATCTCTCCGAAGCCTTCAAGTAGAAAATGTAAGCTCAAATTTTGTAACAAGGTGTTGATTGATACAATTTATAGTTGTTAATTGGCACACACCTCTTGCTACAATTCAAGCCCAAATAACAACAAAAGCTTGCATGCGCACATTGAGAAAATTCAAGCTCTTGATTCAACAATTGTATTACAATCAAAAAAAATTCTCAAAGATGCAATTAAAGCACAAAGGCTTGCATTTGCTTGAGGTCATGAGCATTAGAGTGTGGACAATTGGAAGAATGTTTTACGGACAAACAAATCATCTTTTGAGATTAGCAAGCATTCGCAATCAATACAAGTTTGGCATTGAGTTTATGAAATGTATTCAACATGGAATTGTTTGTCCTACCTTGAAGCCTGGTTGTGTTTCTATCATGATATGGGGCACTTTAAGTAGTTATGATAAATCTCCCATAGTCATTATGCATACATATAGAAGAACTATTGCTGACTTTGTTGACATTGTATACAAGGGAGTATTATTTGGCTTTTATTTCTTTTTTGATTATCCGAATGACATTGTTATCATGGAGGATGGTGCTCTTACTAATGCATTGCAGTTGTCTATCTAGTAAATGAAGAGAAGCTCATGGCATGACAAAATTAAATTGATAGTCTACCTCTCCAAATTTGAACCCCACAGAGTCTATAGAAAATTGAAAAAGACCATGTTTAGAACAACTATCAGCTATAGAACATAGGCTAAATGGCTATTACACAATGTGCTATAGAATGAAGCTTGGTATTGATGCTTGAGGTGGTGGTACTAGATGATAGACATCACGCCAAAATAATCCAAACTGATGTATATTTTATAATTTTATATGTAAAAATATTATATAAAATAAAAATAGTCTCTCTAAACTTTCCATTGCACTTTATGGTTTGCAATTTCACAAAATTTGAATATTTGACAATAATTCAAATTTCACAGTCTTTACAAGGTTGGAGCTCAAAAATTGTTTGTGTGTAGCTTAGCTTCTAAGTATTCTACATGGGAGTGCTATTTTGTGAGCTTTAGAGCGTAAGCCCAAGAGCCTGAGAGCCTATGAGCCTTCAATTTTAGGTGCAATTTTTTTGACTTTCAAGGTGTAGACTTATGACTATGGTTTGAGATTTGAGGATCTTTATAGCTAGTGAACTTAAAAAAATATGTCATTTGGCTTGAAATAGGATTGAGACATTCCAAATGTTCTCCAAACACCTTATCTATGTACCCTATCCATTTTTTTTCTTTTTGTTGCAATTTCATCACCCTCCAAAAGCCCATGGAGATAGGGTTTTAGAGTTTGGGACTCTCAAAAAAAATTAATTTTTATTTTAAAATTAATTTTAAAATTTTACTAATTTTATTTTAATTTGCAACTTCATCACCCTCAGAAATCCTTCTTGTTATCGACAGACCTTTTGGAGATTGAGACTCTCAATTTTTTAATTTTTTTAGTTTTTTTTTAGTTTTTCAAATTTTTTCGCAACTTTGTGACCCCATGAAAACTCTCTCAATACCAAGAGACTCCTTTTTTGGAAAAAAAAAATCTATTTTTTTTGCAGAGTTCCAAACCCCAAACCGCAGAAGGAGTCTCTTGGTACTAAGAGACCCCTCCCAGGGATTTGAGTTTGGGAATTTAAAAAGAATAAAAAATAATAATAATAATTTTATCTTTTTTTCAATTTTTTTTTGCAACCTTGTGACCCTGAGAAACCCCTCTCGATAGCGAGAGACTCCTTTTGGGGTTTGGGACTTTAAGAAAATTTAAATTTAAAAAAATTTAAAAAAAAATTTCACACAACTTTGTGACCCTGAGAAACCCCTCTTGGTACCAAGAGATCCCTTCTAAGATTTGGGATTTGGGACTTTCCAAAAAAAGAAATTTTAATTAATTAATTTTTTTTAATTTTTTAATTTTTTTTCTGCATCTTTGTCTTCCCCAGAAACCCCTCTCGATACTAAGAGACCCCTTTGAGGACTCTAGGTGAATTAAAATTGTCGCCCGCCAACAGACCAAGCCAAGTGCAATGTGCATGTTGACAAGCTTCCACAGTCATAGGTCCACGATCATAGGGCTTAATAATAAAAATTTTGGAATTTCTCCTATGTTTATTCTATTGACTTCTTAAATTTCAAGTGTTTTTTTTGTCAATGTTTTACTCTCACAAAATGTACGCTCACTGCTCTCAAGCTCGTGCTTTTACGCTCACAAACTAGCATTGTTGGTATTGTACATCTAATTTCAAATCCAAAACAATCCTTCAACACATGAATTTTTTTTAAAATTTATAAACATCTTTTTTAATATCTATGTATGAAAATTACATCTACTTTTATTTCATCAAATTGGTCAAAAATGAAGGTTATCTTTTGAGAATTCAAATGTTACTTTTGATGAATGGAAAGCTTAGAGTATTTGGACAAAACATTATCCTTAGGTAGAAGCACTTCATTCATCATTCAAAATGTGGATTTTGGAGCACTTATAGAAGCTAAGGTATTGTTGTGGAGTCTTTCCAAAATTTTCTTATGACCATGAGTATAAAATTCAAAATTTGAATCAAATGAAGTTGTATTGAGTGTCTTTCTGTTTCTTGTTCATTCTTCTTCTTTGGTCACATGATGGAATAGGAAAGATTCTAATATTTAATTGATGTCAATGTGACATAATTTGTGCTAGATTTTTTTTGTATGGCACAAATGTACAGTAGTGTCTAGCACTCTATGCTAATTAGTTTATGAGCAACCAATGTCAAAAGACTTATATATGAAATAGGACTCAAGTATCTCAATAGAATCCATTTAAAAAGAAGTAACAATCATACTTCGGATAAAGGTAGCATGGCTATATTTAATATTGAGATGTTTTAAATCTGATATGTCTTGTTGACTTTGGGTTCAAAGCATGCACTTGCAATTGACATGACACAAGCATTCAATTGCATACTAGGATCATTTGATATTGTCACGAAAAAGCTAAGTGATAATATTGAAGTGACAAAAAGCGACCATGAAGAAACTAAATTGATCTCTAAATGCATTTGATTATCGTGTAAACCATCTACGGATCAATTTATTTATACACAAATTTTATAAACAACAAATTTAGAGAAAAAAAAATTGATATATAATCAGAAATTGAGGAATCTGAATTTTGAATTATATCTAAACAAACATTTGATTTATTATTGCTAATACTAGTATTTATAAGCAATATTTGAAATCTAAATTTAAAAATTCTTCTTACTATCAGTGACATCATAAATATGATTGATTGCAAGAAACACTTGTCTTTTATTTTGTCCCCTTGGATTTGGATAGTTGGGTTTTTTCTCATAAATTTTTTGTGGTATGCCAATTTTGTATGAAATTTGAAATGAAGATACATATAGTTTTTGTAAACATTAGGTACTTTTTCCAGTTTAAAAAAATGATTTTCCAACTTTAAAATAGCCTCCAATTGGATGTTTACCTTTGCCATTTGGAGGGTAGTATTATTTTTGACCCAAAAATGAGAATTTGAAGGTCAAAATTGGGAGATAAAGAATCCTAATAAACTAATATAAGACCACAAAGGGATTTTTTTTAAATAATAAAGTGTCCACCTTCCACATGTTTTCAAAGTGCACTACCTTTGTACAACTACAAAGTACACAATTTTTTTTCCAAAGATACAAAAAGTTAGGAAAGAGCTTCTTCAAGTTAGAAAAAATGAAAGATTTTTATTTTGTCATTATTTGAATTTTTTCACTATTTTCTAAAGAGCAAACATCAAAGTATCTAATTCTCTTGGCATTTTTTATTGCTCTATTTTTGTGGATAAGTCTTAGAGATAAAATTTTCTCAACTTGAATTTTTGTGCACAAACTATTTTGAATGCCTTACAAATTACTCATATGTTTTATTTTATTTATAAAAAAATTATTGCAAAAGTTATTGTACCTACTCAAATAGGCCGTTTTGAGACAAATTGAATGGCAAGTGTTTCTTGCACCAACCCATATTGAAATTTTTTAAGTAATTTGATTTAAAATGGATTTATAAATGTAAAATCCTAAATACAACTATTATTATTCTTTAAATAAATTAAAAGCTAAAAACTAGGGCTCCACCAATCTTTGATCTACCATTGACAAAGACTTTCTGAGACTTTGGATAACAAAAAAATTTAATAAATTTGTAACTAAATTTTGGAAATGTAAATGTAGTCCAATCTATGAGCTAATGGGTTTTATTTTTTTCAGCAATTTTGGTAAGAGAACTGAGATGGATTTTATTATTATTTGTTTTTAATAGGCATTGATAAATATTTCATATTCAAACAATAACATTGAATGATTGGTCTTATAAGTTATGATTGCACAAAATTTCTATCCCATTTAGATTTAATGCCATCTTCAACTACTCGTCTACTCATTAGAATAAGATTATGGCATGGGTCAATTCTCCCATATATAAAGACCTTGAAGCCTTGAAGTCAAGCCAATTCAAAAAATCTAGAAAATTTCAACTGACCTCTCTCATTTTACAGGGTCGCTTTACACCTAGAGGTCAACAAATTCTCCTTTAGGCCTATTGCATAAAATCCATCAATTCTTATTTGTTGAAAAAAATAATATTTTATAAATTTTTTTTTTTATTGAAATCTAATATTGACCCAGAGGTCAAAAATTGGCCTTCCATTCTCAGTGCATCCAATTCATCAGGCTAAAGCCATGTTAGATCATGTCTTTTTTGAATAAAAAATGTATTCCATCAAATTGTCTTTATCAAATTATGTTTGTTTGTTTTAAAAAAAAATTCCACCAAATTGTCATGGCCCTTAGGTGTAAAGGAGTTATAACCAATTTCAATCTTTTGTCTAAATCACAGGTAAGGATTTGGGGCTTCTTACACAACAAATTGTCCTCGTCTCTAGGTGTAAAGCGTCTCTAAGTAGATTGAAGGTATTCATTGTATGAATTTGTTTCTATAACATGAATGCAAAGCATACAAAATTAAGTGAGTTACTAAATAATTGATTATTAAGAGATAATGCTTATGTCTTTTTGCCAATATTTGGAGTAATTGTTTGGGGTTTTATATTGACAAATATAGGATCTACTTTATCACTATAGAATTAATTTGAAGTTACAACTAAAAAAATTGGTAAAATGAAGTTAAGATGAAAACAACATAATTTTAAAGTCACAACAAAAATAATGAAATTTTGAAGTCATATGACTAAAATTGAATGCCAATGTCTTTTCAATTGAGGAAGTTGAATTTTTTTTAGGGAACCAATGTGAAACTTTGAGATCCAATGTGGAATCTAAAAAAAAAAAAATTTTGAAAGGATCTACTTTGCAATGATAGGTTCCAAATTTTGGAGCTTTTGTATTGACAAATATAGGGTTTAACATTTGTTGTTGAACAACCTATACTTCTAAATCCAAGCATAATGAGTCCAAAATTGCCAAGACTTCACTTGCATTACAGATCTTTTATTAATTGAAAACATTTCACATTTGTGGAGAATTTTTTTATATTACCATAAATTTATAATTAAAAGTGAAACAATTCATATCAAATGCAATATATGCTCAAAAAATCTGAAATTTCTATATAGATTTTTATCATCATGTGGAACATCATGGTGCATAAGTTTATATTGTGTCATTTTAAAATTAAAAAATCAGCGCTCTATAGGTGCAAATTCATTTTTCTAAATTGTTGGATAATATTTAAGAAAAAATTATGTATGTTAAGTAAAATCCTAAAGGACCAAACTACGTTTTTTGACAACATAGTGATTTGGGGCAACTCACTGTGAACGAAATTTTAAATGTTTTTCTTAAAAAATTTCAAACAACATGTGCCCAAGGAATAGGGTAGAAACTCAATTTTCAATATTTTTTGAAAAAAACAACATAATAAGATGTAGATTGTTTATTACAGCATTATAGCCATTGGGATTGGCCTTTCTCAGTCCCATAACTAAATTCTCAACAATTTAGTATTTTGAATCATTCTCTACTTCTTTCTAATTGCTATTTCTTTTGTATATGTTGTACAATTCCAAATGATCTAAACTTTTTCAAGCATGTAGCCAATTTACCTTGAAGAATGAATCCAAAGAAGCACCACCATCATAGACATTTAATTTTTTCATACAAATATGACCTTGTAAAGTGCAGCTACCTATTTTTCCATAGGGCCAAATATAATTATTTTTGCCACTTCAAATGCTAATATCTTGCAATTTGCACGGTAAAAAAATTTGAAATTTTTTCCACATCTTTTTTCAAACCAGGGTACTACAAGATCCTATAGTTACATATGTCCAAAAATATTTTTTTCTAAAATTTGATATTTATACTAGAAATGGTAGTCTTGAAACGTTTCTGATAAAAAAGAAATATTGCCAAAACCGTCTAGGAGTTAATAAAAAAATGATTTCCAATACAAAACTAATTGTATATGGGTTTTGATATTTGTGTGAAAATTCCCATTGGCAAGGTCTCCTAACCAAAGAAAGGGGCCTTGAAACCTTCAAATGGGCATTACTAATAGTGCAAAGAATTGTGGAGCTTTATTTTATAGTTTATAAATTTTGTATTTATTAACATACAAGAATTCCAAAACTGTCATTGTTTTTATCAAATTTCAAATTTTATTCAAAAACATTTTATTAATAAGGGTCTTACAACCTTTAACTTTAATTTTTTAAATTTTCTATAAATTTTCTAATTTTAAAAATTAAGAGATTATAATTTAGTCTTTTAAATTCTTTATTAACAAATCTAAATCAATCAATTTCTATGTTAAACTGTAATTATTTTTTAGTGCCGAATTAAACTGTGCCTCAAAAAAACAGTAGGTAAGCAATCCAAATTTTAATGGGTGGTAATTTTAAGCCTTAAAGAATAAATTTATAAATTTTCTGGTAAATTTTAAATCTTAAGAATTTATTTATATTGGAATTCTCAATTTAATGAATTTCTGAATTTTAATTGCTTCAACCCTTTTTTTCAGCCTTTTTTTCCATCAAATTTCACTCAAAAGTATCATATCTACTGCAATGTGAAAAAAAACTTTAATAATTGTTTTTTGGGCATATCTAACAATAGGATCTTGCACTAGAAATCTATAAGATTGTGTGGAAGAAATTTTGTAAACTTTAATAGCATGGATTGCATGATAGTTGCCTTTGAAAGAAAATTATTTTGGGGGGCACTTTGTTCTGCTAGATTAAAAAAAAATTGCACTACTAATATTGAGTTTTAAATAGTTTATGTTGAAAAACTAAGTTGAAAGTCTTGGTAAATAATTTTTTTCTTAAATTTGATTTTCATTCTTAAAGAAATTGTTAAGTAGAGTAGATGTGATTGAAGGAAAAAAAATATTCTTAATAAGTCTAAGATGGAATTAAACACCATAAGCTCAATGATGAGATTCTCAATAGGAAGCAAACTAAGCCTTGTTGACCTTTTCTTTGAGAATTTGTGAAAATTGAGTGATAAGTGAATCCTATAAGTTATTTTTAAGAAAATGTTTAGATTGCCCAAAAAACAAGATTATCCATAATTTCTTCATCTCTAGTCCAAATAGAATGAATAAAATCTTTCTATGTTGACTAAAATAATTTTTATGAAAAACAAATTTTGAGTTTTGATGATTCTTTTGTACTACCTGATGAACTCCATTTTGAGCTTTACGATAGGATAACTTTTGCTATTGGGTACCGATTCAAATAAAAATTATATTTTTTCAAACCTAATGTATTTTCCTACCTTGAAAAAAAAATCAAGAAAACACAACAAACATTGATACCGTTGTCAAAAATTCATTGAGGGAATAATGGGACTTTGGAGGTTAATATAAATTTCTAATATTTTTAATTTTAATAAAGATATAAATTTTAAATTCATATTATAGAATATTAGTATAGAAAAAAATATGATTATCTATTTTAATGTCTGGGCTTCAAAGAGACTTGAGACCTAATGCATTGTACATGAAAAGACATATAAACGAATGGTTAAAAAGGATAAACAATAAATTGTACAATGTTTGTTGTTTAGTATATGAAGGACAAACAAATTGTGAAATTTATGTTGTGGGACTTCCAAATTCTATGGCTTTAGTTAGGTGGCTTCAATTTCCATGGCTTCAATCTAGTGGCTTCACATGTCGTGGCATCAAAATTCTATGATTTTTGTTGTATTCCTTCACCAAATTAATACACTCTCTATTCATCATATACCTTCATTTTTGTAAGAAGAAAGGTGCATATAGTAATGTAAATGCATCCAACCTTATTATAGAGGTCTTATCCAACCTTATTATAGAGGTCTTTTATGGAATAAAATTTTGTTGTAAATTGCACCTTAAAATTTACACTATAAGTTTATTTTTCTACCAAAGTTTTGAAGAAAAAAAAGCATCTCTAGAAATATTTTTTTCACATTTTTTCACATTTTAATTTTTTTAAATGAAGTCTAAATCAACTTGATAGTACAAATTTGATTAGATGGCCATAATTAAAGGAATTTTGGATGTTAAAAAAAAAAATTATTATTTTAAGTTTTTTTCAAACTTTCTTCATTGCTACTTGTACATTAGAAACTTCAAATTAATCTGATTTAAAAACATATATATTTATAAGCTTATTTTTACATTTAGATTTTTTTAAACTATAACAATGACAAATTTTTCACAAGAAAAATAGAGATTTTCCAAAATAATAGGCAATACTTAGTTTCATGTACAAAAAAGTACTATTTTAAAACTTGAATACATTTTAAGAAGCTAAATTGAGATTTAAAATAATGTTTGTCCCCGTGGAATTAAAGGTGTTCTATATAGATTCACTCCAAATTCATTGTTTTCCCCTACCAAGTAATATTTGACTTCTAAAATGTCAACATATAACAATTTTGAATTTTTTTGGGATAATTGAAGGTCACAATTCTTTTGTTTACAACCAAAGAGATGGTTTGAATTGTGAATCCTTGGTATTAAGTAGTCTAATGTTGTTCAAAATACTTCACTTCAAAAGAATTGTAAGTAGTGATTTAATTGTGATACTTATTTAATCTTTATTAGTCAATTTCAATTTGTTAGTCATTTTCAGATGTTGATGTGACCCTAATGAGCCCAATGCAACTCTAATGAATATCGATAGCTAAGCAAAATAAATAAAACTTATTTATATTTATTTACAAACCTAATTGCAATATAGGAAAAATAGGTGTAGATATGAGATTGTTTGTAAAGTACATTGCTTATAATTTGAATCTTTACATTGCTTTAAGAATTCCCCTAATAAAGAATGAAGATTATTGTTGTGACAAACTTACTTAGAACCTAACATACAAACTCATAGCAAATGAATTAGAGCAAACATAAGATAAATTGCATTGCTTTAGAAGCAAACCAATGTAGGGAGAAGGTAAATGTTATATACAAGTCTCAAGGAGTGCATTTATAGTATTTTTCTTGAACCACATGCATTCAAAGGATATTTTGAGAGGAAATATAATATATAATACAAATATTCTAAGAGTATTTTATAAATTATAGATAGTTGTGGAATTTTTCTAAACTTGATATGCTATGATTAAACATTATGAACATTCTATGTACATTTTAAAACATTATGGAACAACGTTGTGATTAAACATTCAATTATGAAAAATATTCTAAAAATATTTTTAAAATTTTAATTTATCAAATTATTTTTGAACACTATCTAAATTTTTTTATCAAAGGTTTTAAATCACAAACAAATTTTTGTAGCTAAATTTTAATTTGATTTCATTCATTTTTCTTGAAATTTTCTTGTGAAAATACCTTCTTATTCTCAACTTGAATTGCTATCCTCTCTAGTTGATCAATTTAGAGGTAGGATAATCTAAAGATTCCACAAAGATTTGAAAAACTTTGAAGGTCGTATTATGTCTTATTGGTCACTTGGGGATTAAACTATCATTGTTATACTTTTGTGTGAATGCATGGCTAAACTTTTTTGAAGCTTAATGTCGTTTTTTCCTTTTGTGTCCTCATAGTTGCCCCCATCAACTTACACATTTATTCTAGTTTATGCAAGTTTATCTTACAAACTTTATGTATTGGTTAACCCTAGAAGCTAGAGGGAGTTTGGGAATATAAAAAGTCTAAAGCTGCCAATCTTTGATGTATTGTCCAAAATCAAAAAAATAATAATTAAAAAAAAATTCTAAACATACAAACCGATTTTATTAAATAAATAAGGCAATTTGTGAAAAAAAATTCAATCCACCAAACATGTAGATAGAAAGATTATACCATTTGAAGTGAGAATTTTTTTTCCCTCTTGCAAAACACAATCAATAGACTTCAATCCCTCTTGGAATAAATTTTTTACTCTACACAAAATCAAAGAGTTTCACCATTCATAAGTATATGTTGTTAGGTTCACTCATGAAAAATTTCAGAAGCAAATCTAGAATCTAGCTTACTCAAAATTACTATGAAGTGGAAGTAGGTGAAGCCAAATGACAATACACTAGTCATTTTTTTGATGATATCTTGTGCAATGAGGACAAAAAAACTATTTGAAATCTAGACAATGAAAATTTAGAAACAAACATTTGGAATCACGTAGGAAAAATTCAAAAACTTCGACCTTACAGATTACAAGATAACATGGCTCAAAGATAGAAGAATTTTTTTTTTTTCTTGAAACCGCTTCAACATAGCTAACAAAGTTTTGACTCCTCTTAGAATGTGATTTAAGAACTAATTTTTTATATTTTTTATGGACAACTATATGCAAATATTATTTATTAATTACATACTTATCAAATTTCAAAAGCTAATGAGTATTTTTAACAAGAAATCCCCCCCCTCCCAAAAAAAAAAAAATGCCCCAATTGTCTCAGCTACCCTAAAAGTTCAGAAGCAACATAACTTTTCATTCATCCACCTGATCGAAGGAAAAGAAAATGATATTCCCACTAAGGGGGGTAACTCCATGTTTTCACAACTTGTGTGTCAAACTCTCATAAAAACGTGCCCAACTTTTTCAGTTGTCTGTTCAACACCCAATTGCCCTTTTCCAAATCAGGGTGGATTGACCCACTCGCTCGGCCTTACCAGGGGTGCATTAAAAAAAAAGCCCCCTATTTTGGGCCATTCCAGTATATATTCTTGACTTCATTTAACAAATTTGGGTTCTCTAATTGCAAATATGAATTCAAAATTTGCAAAAGAAAATCATGTGCAGAAAATAGGGTTTGCCTGCAGGGCTGAGCAAGGGGGTCAATTCACCCCGGCTCTTTTCCATGGGTAAAAATCCCCCCCAAAATTGACTACGAGTGACAAAAAAGATACGTCTTGGGGTACAGTAGTGGGTAGTGTTGACTGTCGTAAACATCCAACACCACTCTGAAATAATGGGATTCCAAAGGTACTTTTTTCTTTCTCCCTTTCTTCTCTCCCTTACTGAAAAATGGAGCTCTTCCGTTTGTCAGTTTCAGAGGTGGATGCGAGGAATTGACGTCTTATTACGACTTGCCTTACGCAGCACTGGAAAAGTGCACACGAGCGCACATCCGAGACACCAAAATACACTGCATCTGGACCAATGCACGTCGTGCCCCCCATTCTCTGCACCTGGACACAATTCAGGAACTGATAAAGAGTTTTTATATTCCCTCCGTCCCAAAATGATCTTCCTGTTGGCCTTCATTTTTTGTCCCAAAATGATCTTCCTGTTGTACTTTGTGAGCTGCAAATTGGTCAAATTTAACTTTGGGTTGTTCTCTAGGACTAACAAAACAATTCCAAGCAATAGTTCCCCCACCATCTATGCAATCACTAATCAAAAGACAAATAAAATGGTTGAAGGGGTCAATCAACACTTTTTGTTTTTATTTTTTGCATCTCTTTGAATAATATCTAATTGAAGGAGATGAAGGCTTTGGGAGGCAAAATATAGGTCCACATATGGTCTTTGATTTATACTAACTACCCACAAAATGACAACCTCACACTCAATAATTAAATAACCACTGGTGCTCCTTGAAAATACCCAAAAAATTTCACTTTTCAATAATCCAAAACCACACTTTAAAAAGTGCTTCAAAACTCAAAGTTTCAAGGGCAATAGGAGTGCACCAAACTCCATATGTAGTGCAAAACAAGCTTTAAAATGTTATTTTTAGTCTTAATCTGGAACATTTTGTCTAACAGGAAGATCATTTTGGGATGGAGGGAGTATAATGCAGTCACACAGCAGCTATCGAATGAGAGAGAGAGAGGAGAGAGGTCCCTACTAATTAGGAGACTTGGGACGATTCTATCCGATACTTGTGTCCACTCACCTTTTTTTTTATTTTTTTTTGGTGGACACTTTTTGGGTTGCCAATATTAACTGATTAACAGCATCTCAGTGATTCTTTATTTATCCCAAATCTAAGTGCTCCTACTAAATATCCCAGTTTTTTTAATCTACCTTAAGAAGAAGAAGTGGGGCGGGGCGGCCGGGGTGGATTTGCCTTCTCGCTCGTCCTGCCAAAGTCCATCTAGGGGTGCATATAAAATTAAAAAAAAACTATTTTGTGCTATGAAAAATCTATTTTCTACAACCCCCAGCTAATTTGGGGCCTCTAATTGCAAATATGAATTCAGAATTTATAAAAAAAAATCATGCATGGAAAATAAAAAACTTCAGGGTTTTCCCAGGGGGACAAGCGAGGGGGTCAGTTCACCCCGGCCGTTGGGGCAAATTGACCACCCTTGCTCATCTCCATGAAGTCATTCCAGGGGTGCAGGTAAAATAAAAGACCCCCCTATTTTGTGCTTGATAACTTTATCTTGTGTACCTCTCTTAACTGATTTGGGGGCCTCCAATTGCAAAATATGAATTTAGAATTTGAATAAAAAAATCATGCGTGGAAAATAATTAAAAAAAATTCAGGGTTTTCTCAAGAAGAAGAGCGAGGGGGAGGCAATTCACCCTGGCCATTAATAGTGGGGTGGGGTAGTCTTGGGCAGGATGCTAAACCCGTCCCATGAAATGGTGGGCCCCGCATGGTGAATTTAATCCCTACAATGAACAACATAGAACCGACACAATGCAAGAATAGGGGACTTTTTTTATTTCTCCTTCTTTTACAATTACCTCGTAGAACACAAAATTCACCTTGGAAGACCCAGTTCATGGGGACGTGTTTTGACGTCTTGCTAGTATTTGGTAATGTAGAAAGCTACCTTTCCTGTAATCATGAAGCTCTTTCCATCCACTGCTACGGATCTGTGGAGACAAGCACACAAAATGTGAATGATAACTCATTTACTCATCCAAATGTTGCCATACATTCATCCGAAAATGGAACTCCATTCTGAAGATTCCGTCGTAATATCACGTAATTGCAGAAATACGGTATTCCCTGGATTTTTTGGGGTTCTGGCCGGCAGCCAATCATTACCATGGAAACTCCGAAATGATTGGGCAACTTCACTGCGGCGATTCTTTCATCATGCTTCGTAGGAGGCATTATTCTAAGAATATAAAGCTAGGTTTTTCGGGCAGACCTCCCCCCCTCCAAGAACTTAAAATTAAAAATTAAAAAAATTGTTTCACATAGACTGTATTTTAATCTACATGGGAAGCTTTGATTCATTTCATTTGGAGTATTTATGTGAAAGTTATGGACAATCTTAATTTTTAGTCGTTTAGACTATCTTCTCGAGAAATTAACTTGTAGGATTCATTTCTTAAATTCAATTTTCATGATTTTTCTGAAAAACAAATTCACGATGTTAAGATCTTTTGCTAAAACAATCTCACTGTTGAGATTAGTGTGTTTCAATTCCATCTTACAACTATTAACGGTTTAGTTTTCCCATCAATCTTATAACTATTTTCATGTAACAATTTTTTAGTGAGTGAAAAGTAAGTGTGTTTTAAAAAATAAAAAAATAAATCTCTAGATTCTCAACTCAATTCTTTAACATTAAAAAATTAGAAATTCAAAATCAATAGTGCAAAAAATTTAAATTGAGAAGATTCAAAGTCAAAAAATCTAGTCAAAGAAGGTGCAAAAAAACTTGTTTTTTATTTATTTTTAATTCAAATATCTTGCAATCTATGCTGTCAAAGTTTTTGAAATTTCTTCCATACATCCTTACGCTAATCTGGTACAAGATCCTATGGTTACATATGCAAAAATCACAATTCTTAAAACTCTTTACATACTCTTTGTAATAGAAATGGCTTAAGTGTAGGGATTAACCCCTAAAGGACCAACATGCGGTTTTTGGCAGTATAAAAAATTTGGGCAGGTACTTGTGACTGGAGATTTTTATATTTTTGGCTGAAATTTTAATAGAAGGTGGGCGTGAGGAGTACCTTTCATATGCACTAAATTTCATGACATTTGGAAATAGGAGTCAAAAGTTATGGCCAAATATGTTATTTTTTTTTGTAACTGGGCAGTCCGGGCAGATCAGAAGAAATCACTTTTTTCAAAAATAAAAATTTGAAATTGGTTTTCTAGAGTTATATATACGTGGAAAGCTTTGAACCATTCCATTTTGACCAATGAGTCAAAAGTTATGAGGAATATTAGTTTGCGGGCAGTTATAAATTCTCTACTCTGAAATAAACTTTGAAGTTGTTTATTTAACTCAATTTTTAATATTTTCTGAATTTTTTTTTCCATAGGATGTAGGTTGTTTATTACAACATTACAACCATTGGAATTTACATTTTTTAATTCCATAATTAAATTCTTAACAATTTAGTATTTTGGATCATTCACTACTTCTTTCTACTTACTATTTTTTTTGTTTATGTTGTACAATATCATATGATTTGAAAAATTTTAAGCATGTAGAGAACTTGTTTAGAAAAAAGAATTCAAACATGCACCACCATTTTGGACATTTTTTCATACAAATGTGACCTTGTGAAGTGCAGCTGCCCTGTTTTTCACAGGGACAAAAAAAAGATTTTTGCCAATTCAAATGCTAATATCTTCCAATCTGCATGATGGAAAATTCTGAAATTTTTTTGACATCTTCTAAAACTAGTTTACTATAAGAGCATACGGTTACATTTTCAAAAATTTGGTACTTGTACTAAAAATGGCAGTTTTGGAGTGTTTTGGGTGAAAACATAGTCATAGAACTTTAGGGGTTAAGTTGCATTTTAGTTCTTCTATTTGGTTGCTACAATGTTTGTTTTATTTATGCATATTCAGATTGTCTGTATTGTGTTCCAAAAATGCATACAACTACATACATTCAACCTCAATGACATTGAGGAAAATGACAACTCAACATAATACAAACTAAAAAGAAATCTTGGAATGAGAAAGATGCATTTAGATGATAATCATGGATGAATGTATTTCCCTTAGAAAATTTTGTGTCTGGGCGCTTTATGTAAGAATCTCCACGTAAGGCACCCGCCTAACAAAAAAATAAAATTACACTTACAATTTGCCATAGAGGAATCTTTAAAGCAAATCTTTATGCAAACTTTAGATGTTCATTAACCCTTAAATGAAAAGCCAAGTCCCTTTGGCTTGATTTTGAAAGAATTGTTGACAAAAAGAGTCTTTTGAATTTTTTTTGGACTTACTTCAATAGTGAATATGACTTGCCAAGTATTGCATTTATACTTCAAAGTCAAAGAACTAATTACTCTATTCACTTTTGCATACCTTGATCATACAAACTTTACAAGACCCGTACCCCACTGTAAGGAGATATTTGATTCCTTAAAAAGTCGTTATGTTATTACTATAAAGTTGTACAACCCAAGTTATTAGTAGAAGCTAGTACATCTCTACCAAATTAAATATTCATAATAAATATTTTCTTCAGTCATCGTGTTAAAAAAAAAAATGAATTTGCCAATTTTTTGGTATAGTGAACTATTTCCTTTGCAATTTTAACATGTCAAGGTGAATTATAACATTCCTTTTCTTGAACTCGAAGGAAATCCAGTTGAGCAGGACACGTCGCGGAAATCATCCACGTGGTGTTCCCATCAGAGTGAAATCGCCGATCTCAGCCGTTGACCTCAAATCCCATCGACGGTGGCCAAATGAGATTAGAACCCTGGTCCAGGGGATGCACCTGGTCACAATAAGCTGCACCCCCTTCCGGGTAACCGTGCTCCCCTGACCCCTGACCCGCACTCCCAGTACCGACCCGCGCTCTGTGAATCTACATCTGTACTAGATTCCAAAGCACGGTCACGCGTCCACGGGTGTGAAGGTTCGTAAATCCGCCCGCTCTTCCCTTGCCGTTGTGAGCTCCTCGTGAAAGGCCTGCTGCTTCGTTCCATCGCTTCTCCTCCTCCGAGAATGCAGTTTCATGTTTTCCGATTTAGTATTTATTTCATCGATCTTCATATTCCGTGAGGTTAACGAGAACCGTCTTGCGAATTCCATGGATAGAGAAAGCGCAGACGTACGTGGTTACTCGAAGCTGCTCGCTGCACCTAGTTACGTTCTTCCAATCGGTCGACGTTGGTTTGTTTAGCTTGGCGGTTGAGTGATGAGGAGGTGGAGTTTCGAAGAGGTTCTGTAGTGCTTACGGATTCGGTTTTTCATCTCTGAGAGTGTTTTCTTTAATTTTTTCTTGGAGTTTTTTCTGTTTCTTGTGCAATCGTGGAGTCGAGCATAAATGTGTGAAGGTCAAGTAAATTTGATCGGGCTTGCTCGTTTGTGTACGTTTGTGCAAGAGCTTTAATTTTGTAGATTCATAGCTCCGCGTTATTTCAATAATCGTTCCCTCCAATTTATTTTGCTATTTGTGAGTGACTGTCCCCGAACCGGCATCGGTTCCTATCTCTCTGATGATCTAAAGCTCCGATGCCAAAGAAGGCTTGGATGACTACAATGCCGTATGATGACGCTCATTGGATCTAGTACTGAAGTTGACTTGTGTTTCTTGGAAAAATAATTCCATCATTGTGAGCGATAATGGTTTACAACAATGCGAGTTCAGCGGCATTTTAGTTATAATCGTGGTTTCCATAATAGATGAATTCGACAAATTAAGTAGCAGGATTTTTATTCGGGACGCGGCGAAATTGATTGGAATGAAACTCGCATCGCATCATGTTTTGGATCATCATCAATCTGTTTGAAGTGGCGCCTGGTGGCAAAGAATATTTAATATATGATTAAGGAACAAGTGGCACCATGATGTGGGGTGAGCAATTCGCTGGTCCAGCTTCTGGATACATGCCTGGCAGCAACATGCGTGTATCAAAATCAGCTCCGTGCTCTCCCATCAAGCCGGTTTCAAATGGGCCGGCACAAGCCAGAGTGGATCCATTTCATGTCGTGCACAAGGTGCCGGTGGGTGACTCTCCCTATGTCAAGGCCAAGCATGTCCAGGTACATCTAGCTTTATCCCGTCTTGCATCTGCATTCAATAATTCATTCATTTGCTGCTGTATTGTTTATGTGAATTCTCTCGATCGGTGTATCTAAAAATGATTGAAGTAAGGCTGAGTCTCGAGGAGTAGAAGAGAATTGGCTATAACATGATTTACAGGTTGGCAAACGATCATGACAGCTTGCTGATTATGTTGAATGCAGTTGGTGGACAGAGACCCCGATCGTGCAATAGCTCTCTTCTGGGCAGCAATTAATTCCGGAGATCGTGTTGACAGTGCGCTGAAGGACATGGCAATTGTGATGAAACAGCAAAATCGTCCACAAGAAGCGATTGAGGCCATTAAGTCGCTGCGTGGCCGCTGCTCCGACCAGGCTCAAGAATCCCTTGACAATGTCCTCCTTGACCTTTTCAAGGTGCACAATCCATACATATAAAACGTTTATTATGATGAATTAGCCAGTGAATGTTGTCAAAATAATTAGGAATTGCTAATTATTCTGGACTTGTTCTCTCATTCCATGAAATTCATGTGAGTTTTCAAGTGGTGACGCATTCGATAAATTCTGAATTTCATCGCTGTGTTTTGGATTTTGCAGAGATGCGGTAGGATTGACGATCAAATTGACCTTCTGAAGCGCAAGCTGCATTTGATTCATCAAGGGATGGCTTTCAATGGCAAGCGAACGAAGACAGCCCGCTCGCAAGGCAAGAAATTCCAGGTTTCTGTCGAACAGGAAGCGACTCGTCTTCTGGTGAGCCAGCGGAGTTCTCGTGAACTTGTAGCTTCAATTCAGTTGAACATCCTTTCGCCTGTTAGAGGTTGTGCCTCTTGACATCGTGGTGTGAACATGCGGTCTAATTATCGGTTTGAACTACTACTCAATCTGGACCGTGAATAACCTTGCAGGGTAATCTTGGGTGGGCGTACATGCAGCATTCAAACTTTGTGGCTGCTGAAGCTGTATACAGGTAGAATTGATTTTTTGCTTGACACCAAATAATTCTCTACCGGATGAGGAATATGTATGTGTCAAGAATTCATTGAGCCTTTGCGACATAAACTTGACTTTGCTTGATAGAGTCCTGTGGTCTAGTTCTAACATTTTGATTTGTGGACACAGGAAAGCATTGTCAATTGAGTCAGACAACAACAAAGTGTGCAATCTGGGCATCTGCCTGATGAAGCAAGGGCGCCTGGAAGAAGCCAAAGCCATGCTCCAGAGCGTGACTCTGGCATGCCACGACAGTCGTTGGGCCTCCGAGTCGCATCTCAAATCCTTCGAGCGGGCCCAAGAGATGCTTGATGAGCTAGAGAAGGGATTTCATGACAGCAAACAACCGAGCTTGTTCACAATTCCGGGGTGTGAAACAGAGACCCCTATCCAATCTGATTCTTCTTCTTCTCCTTCTTCTCCTTCCTTATGGCAGCCTCAGCCAGCAGTACCGCGGCAACCTCGCCGCCTTTCACGATCGGAGCAGCAGCTCATTTCTCAGGTGGAACCGGCCATGACCGGTGCCCTCTACGCTACATCGGGTTTTGGTCCACTGCCGCCGGACCATTCAAACTCTCCTAGACTGGACATGACCGGTTGCTTTATAATTCCACAACCTGCTGTTAAATCGTTCCAGTCCCAGTGGTGGCTTCAAGGAGGTTTGGAGGACGACGATTCATTCGACTACTCATCACCCGACGAAAGCTCAGATGGAACTGCCAAAACTAGCTCCTTCACAAGTGGTAGCATCGAGGATGAAGAGATGCAATGGCACGTTGAGAGCTTATTGTCGGAGACTATTGCAGAATCTCCAAAAGATACTATTGGCTTAAAAGTTGAAGCAGATTCTAGCACTACGGAATTAGAATTCAGTTCTACAATGAGAAACCTAGCTAGAAGCCTGGAATTAGTGCAACCTTTCACTGTCAAAGACTTCTCAACTAATGCCAATACACTTGGTGATGCAAGTGAAAAAACTGTTACTTCCGATCTAACAAATGGTGATCACCAAGTGATGGTGATGGATGAGGCGAGGCGGGCGGCGAAGCCACCTGTGTCCGCTGGAATGTGGACTACGCCTTTCAGGACCACACTTTCAGGTAACGCCCCTGGACGCTTGTAGCTTAGGATTGTGGTTACAAAGTTTTGTTAACGGGAGGGGTTATCAAATCACCTCGGGTACATAATTATTTCTGGGTGATAAAAATAAACCTCATACTAAAACCAATCAATTGACGCTTAGGGTTATCTCATTTAATTCTGACTCAAGTAGTTGAAAATTGCATTGATTATTTCTAGCCAACTGCAGGCAACGTGATACTGGGACTTTTTCCCTTGCAAGTTGTAGAATTGATCAAGGTTACAGTAATCATAATCCATGCATGCTAATTCTTACTCTTAAAGTTAAAGTATAAGAGAACTTAATCTTCACTTCGGTCAGACATGAATGAGGTTTGATACCAATAAGCCCTGATTAATCTGTAATGGTCCAACTTAGAAAGAATGTCTATTTTAAAATATAATAGTAATAGACAGCAACCACATTAAAACATTTAATATTGTCCTAGGGTATGGTATTTTCTTTCTTTTGGTACATTTTGTTACTTTGAAGCTCTTTAAGCTTTTTAGGAGATTTTTTTCAACTCTTATAAGTGTGGAAGCAGCTAGTTTTGGTCGCTTTGGCACTGAAGGATTACTGTTACGGATTAGTGCCAGTGCTTAGAGCAACCCTACATGTGTGTGACGCACATTTGCAATGGCTGTTTGCAGTTTTTGATAATAACCGGAACAGTGGAGACCCCGATGAGAACCATTCGACGACAACTCCAAGTCGATCTCCGGCGTTAGAATTTGGTGGAATACAAGACACGGAGTCCTCCACCTCCGACATATCTCCACACGGGAATTCAGTAGGTCTTCCTCCGCTCCATGCGGCTCCTGGGAGACGGATCAGTCGAACACCCATTCAGAAGACGACGACGACGGCGAGTACATGGGATCTGATGGGCTTCACTTACAACCCCAGCGAGCTCGCTTTTGGCCGCCCTAATAACGGCGAAATTGGATCTCCTTCGAAAGAGCACGAAGGACTGAATAACAGCCTCACCGCCTCCGAGATGGAGATGCGGCGACAAAGAAGGCTCCGCGTTTTCCAAGAAATGACGCCGTCCAAGACGCTTCAAGTGTGAAAATCTCTCGCTCTCGCACTTTGGTAGCGATTCGCAGAAAAAAATGTTGCTCCTAGTGCGTGGATTAATTAGCCACGGCACTTGATTTCACTATTTCGCCAACTGTGCGCGAGGCGCACTTGTACATGAGAGTTATGCACATTGTCTATGTGTATAATAATATTATTTGGTGAAATTACATCTTTAAGATTTTCGAGCCATGGAGTGGCAACCGCGAGAACTGTAGATACAGATTCATGTAACGATATCTAGTTGTGCGTAGCTAGGGCAGTATTGATTACTATGCGTCGGTTCTCTCGGACATGTACTCTCTTTGTGAGCTTTGGCTCACTTCGGGTTGGGGAACTAATCTCCGCACCTCGAACTTGAATTCACAAGTGTCCGCCGTGTTATCGCATTCTCACGATTGATTGGGGAACGATGTCGTTAGGTTTTGATTGAATATTGCTTTCTGAGTAATTTGTTCACATGCGGCATCCCATTTGCGGCAAGATTGGAGAGTATCAAGAAGAGGACATCGCCACATCTTGGCATGTGGATCGTCGCGTCACCATCGTAACCGCTCGATTAAGTTTAAGATCAGATACAGGGGCGCAGTGACTTACGCAATCGCATTTTCCGTGATGTAATGGTTGAGGGAGGTTTTGTATGTACAGTTCCAACTGCAAAGAGACTTGGCACTGATGAGAGAGCACTATTCACCATTCTCCATTTCACAAACGCTTGGGAACTTGGAAGCAAAGAAGAGTTGTCGAAACGGCGGCGAAGGCTTCCGTGTAAGTTATGAGTGACGAAATGTGAACAATGTGTACAGAAGCATCATTGTAGCGGAAGAATTGAATAATTGTTGAGGTGAAGGAGAAGCTGGTGCTTGAAATTTTCTCTTGCAAACGGTGGAGGTAGTGGTCATTCGAAAAACGGAACATGTCGTCCCGAGTAGTTCTTGGCAATTGAGAGAAAAATAGGCTGTGGATCTCTGTAAATGTGCGAAAGCAGGGGAACTGAAAGAGACTTGTACTTGCGTTTTTACGTTATCGAGGGGTAAGAAGAAGCAGAGTGACGCATGGCAGTAGCTACAACGGTCATGGCCGGGTTGCGACAGCTTCCGACGAACGCTATTCCAGAGACACTTGACATTGTGATGCAGGCGACGGGCCTGAACCCCGTGACACTTCTTTCAGGCTTGCTTCGTTCTGTGCCAGCCGAGATTACAGAGGCGCAGGTTAAGTAGCGACGAGCTTTTGATTTCTTTTTCTTTTTTGAGGTTTTGCAAATATCGTTCCTGAAATTTCTATTCGATCTCGCCAACTGCTGTTAAATTTCAGAGTGCGGAGCTGCCTTTCATCGGCGTGCGCTATCTTTCTTGAATTCGCAGTTCAAATAATGATCGATTCAGGGCCATCTTCAAATATTTATTTCTGCGATTCCTAGGGCGATCACCAGAAGCTCTTACACGATGAAAAATTAGCTGAATGCTCAAGATATGCAGCTACGACTGCACACCTTTGTAGCGCCGCGAATCTGGACTGAATCTTTTATTCGAGCAGTTCGTTTTTTTCTGAAGCATTTTCTCAAAGTTTTTGAAAATTGACTCGACTGAGCGGGTGGTGAAACAGCAATTTGAAGCGGAAACCCCGAAGCTGATGACGTATGTAGCGGCATTACTCTACCTGCTGAAGTTTGCAGGTAATCAAATGACAAATACATCTTGGCTTCACAATCCCCCTTCGTTAGATTGAAGAGATTAAGGCGGTAAGTTCTTGGTGCGATCTTGAGATTGTGCTATGAGTTTGTACCGCTACTCTACTGATTCTTCTTGTGTTAAGAAAGGTTGACAGCTCAAACGTGCATGGCTAGGCTTAGAAAAAACATGTAAACAAAAGTTTGAATTCCAATTAGTACTGAAGACAGCTCGTACTTCTCTTCACAATAATAATCAATGTTTCGATCCTCTATTGCCAGTTCTTGTAACAGTAGTGAAAGGGAGGTAATTTACCTACACCATGAAGCCCCGATTTTACAGATACGTTTCAGAAATGGTTTAAAAAATTAGAGATGTCCAAAACCTTATATCAACTGTCTATCACTGGCTGCAGCACAGGATGATGAAGTCGTGGAAGAGGTGATGTGGACTATCTGTATACCGATACTGCGCATTGAAAATTCAAAAGCAGGATCTCTTCAAGTTGAGGTAAGGGTCTGAAGTTGCCTTCTTTCAGTGCATGTTTTGAGTTATTCAAAAAATTCTCCGATTTTGGTAATGCAAGCTGCATTAGATGCTGAATGCGAACTGCATTTATGGTCCAAGACTTGATTTGAACATTATACCAGTTTTCTTGAAGTTTGGTTCTCAAGCGCTAATAGCCAAAGGATGTGTTGCGTTGGCTCTCCTTTGACTTAAACTAGAATTCTCGGTAGGCGTGAAGCTTATGTTTTGAAAGAAATGCTTGATGTGGTCCCTCAGCTCAAGCACCCTATCCAGTGGTTCTATGAAATTAAATTTGATGTTATACTTCCATCCACATGATGTAGGTCATCAAAATGATGATCCTAACAGTTAAAGATTGGGGCCTGTGGAGAACCATGGCAATGACGTTAGGGAGAATTTGCCAGCAAATATTCATTTCTGAAACTGGCATGCAAGTGATGGCAGGGAGCAGCATGAAAGGTGAGGTTGCCCTATCATTCTTTCACCAAAAGATTTGCCTACTAGCTTGTACTGTAGGTACTATATATGGACACAGCGGATTTTGCTGTGATCGAGGTGACATCATCAATTGAACCATCTCGAGATACCACAGCTACGACAATTTCGCCAGCAAACAAAAGTCGAACTTACTTAGCATAGAGAAGCGTGCTTTATCTGCATTACATGCTGTTCAGCGCGATGGTATCAAGTATCAACCATTTCAAATAGCCGTTTTTGACGCAGAATCAAGGTTTGTATCGAATTCCTGCCAACTCGTCGCGGAGTTGCTGAAGTCAGCTATCGAAGGAACACAAGAGAACATTGCCTCGACGTCTTTGGAAATTGAAGCAGAATACTTTTGCACAGAGGTCGTCTGTAAGTTTACTGAGCCAGCCCTGGCATTGCTCTTGCAGTCACTTCAGACCTCCTTGCGCCATCTTGCCATTTCCACCCTTCTTCTACCAATCTTGAGAACGCTCACCAGGTTAGGAGTGTCACTAGCGAACCCGTTCAGCTCGGCGATGCCAGAAATCAGCAGGTAATTGAAAGAATAAGTTTACTTTCTGTGAGCAAAGCCTTTCATGAACTTTGCACCGGTGATATCCATCTTTGAGGCTTGTCCTTAATTCTTTTTTGGGTAGAATGGAGCGATTAACTTCGCCTGAAGGAGACGACTACTATGCATGCGATTCGCTTCTTCTGCGCTCCATCTCCGAATTGTCCGTTTGGGGTAGAGCAATGCAAATGTTCTAACAAAGAAAACAACACTGCATCTGGATAATCTTTAAGTTGGATCTGTTCATTGTGCTTGTCAGGTTCACAGCAGCTCGAAAGATTTGGGAGTCGTGCAAGATCCTTTTTAAAAAGGGGCATTTGGAGTGTCACGATGCTTATGAAGCGCTGACTGTTTTTGCTGAGTATCTCTTTCCTCCTGTTCAATTAGAGAACGAGTTTTTATTTCAACGTAATCTCAAGAAATCTGGCGTTGATTATGTTGATATACGGGAGGACCCCTTCTTTTGGAACGAGTTGAAGGCAGGGCTCGTAAGTGAACCATTTCGTACGCGTGTATGACATATCAACTGCGTAGCATGTGTGAACTGGGGAACGATCTCGTTCTCAAATTCTCAAATTTTCCAGAGAGGAGCATGCTTACCTTGTCGTGCCTCCTCAGTCTATATTTGTAGCAAATGCGTTACTCGAGTGTGATTTAATTTTAGATCATTCAAACCATTCAAACCATTCAAACGCTCTCAAACCATTATCAACGAAGACGAGAGGTCAATACATGTATGCGAATGGAAAAAGGAATTTTCTCTCCATCCAACTCACAAGGTTTATGTAATCTTTTATGTAATGGCAGGTACATGTCAACCCCCTCATCCGGGAACGATCTCTCTATGTCCTAAAACAAGCGCACCCGGCTTGTTTAGGGAGTCCAGATGACCCGAATACCTCTAAACTTCCACAAGTCTGCAACACAGGAGACGTTCGAATTGAAAGGTGGAGTGCCTTTGTGTTCTTATATGAACTATTTGACAGGTGTGAGAGTTTCCACCTTTCTGAGGATACATTGATGCAGAAGGTAAGCATCCTGTCGTTTGAAGTCACCACATGATTTCAAATTCCTTACAAGGTTTTAATCATATTCCAGCTCATGTTTGTGAGATGGGAAAGTGCCATCAATATATAGCTTATTGACTGGTCAAGGAATTCAATTCTACGTATCTGCAAAGAAAGGGACGATAAAGCTTGTGTGTTGCTCTAGGTCGATTTATTAGAGAAGTTAATTATGATATGCTTGGTCAAAAGAGCAAGTTCACATAGTGACTCAAGCAGCTTTTAACAATTTGTCTATTTGTTTGGTTACAGGTTTAGAGTTGAAACAAAAAATGTTTTTTAATCTCCAATAAGTGACGTGTCTGTAATGAATATTAATTTTCTGCGAGTTTGCCGAAATCTTGAATCGAGGTGCAGCCAACAAGTTGACACTTCTTGAAATGTCTATTGGCTAAAAAAGTTGAAAATATAAATTGTTGGCTGCACTGCTGCAGATATCTTTTCTTTTGCCATTCTCTAAACTTAACGGTGGTGAAAAAAGACCTTGGGCAAATCCAGGAGTTCGAATTATTAATGAAGGCTTTGATGTGGACTTCAAGTGGATGTCCATTCTTTTTCAACGTGGTTTCCGTCATGAAATTGTTCAAGGTACCTAACTTGAGTCCTGTTGATGTTCTGGTACCTAGAAATTCCTCTCGTCAAGACTCCAGGTGTAGGGGTACAACCTGGTAGCTTTCTTCCGCATCCGGTGCCTGAATTGAAGCCTGAATCCCTATGAAAACAAGTTATTACCTCCATGAGAACAACAGAGTATGTGATGGTTCTGTTAGAACAACCAGACGTGACCTGAGTCAATCTAACACAGGAATAATTTATCAGTTTTTTCAAGGGAATCAGTACGAGTGTGCAGAGGAGAATATTTGATGAAAATTTTGGATTACTACATTAAAAAATGTTTCTGATTGAACGAGTATGCTGCAGTGAGACAGATGGTATTTCGATCCTTTCTGGAGCTGGGCTGGGAACGGGCGCCAAAGGTCAAAGCCTTTGTCCCGGAGGAATTCGTTCTTGGACCTTTTCTTTCTGCATTGGATGATCCTGTGCACTATCATGAGATTGGTACGCTTTGTTTTGACAATTCATCATGCCAAGGGCAGAATTCATTGAAACTACCTACTAGATGGTCATTCGAAGTGTGTTACAACGACTGGAGAAGTGTGTCTGCAGAGCTGATGCAAGTGTCATCGGATGAACCTCCATGTTTGATTGTAGGCTCTCTTAATGGAGAAAATAAACAAAGAAGCATTAAGCGGCAGTTGAAAAATCCCTATGGGTATATAAATCCAGCTTCTTGCGCAGATCAAGGACGTTCGGACGCATCGACTCTGGCAGTTAAATTCATCCGTTCCTATAGTGCCTCGCTCTCTGAAAGGTAATCGGAACAAATAACTATATTTCATAATTTCCTGTGAAAGCCTCTGACCTAAGAACATGGCTAAAAAGATGCACCAAACACTTCATTTTTCTGCTAGTCGTGCCCTGGGTGATAGGCTGAGCAACCTTGCTCTTGGATGCGCTTACCTGAGAGCTAGCTCAGATAACTATATGCCACACCGAGCAAGCTTACAAATCGCTGCAGGAATCGGGAATTGTTTACACAGCGCTTTGCAAAGGCCTTCGCTGCAAAAACTCCTTGCAGTGCAGGCTTGATGTGTTTTTCTGTCTGCATTGAGGCTGCAACAGTAGGACTCATCCAGATGGAATCAGAATTCTCTAATTCTAGTAAAGCAGGCAGCTCTATCAGTTCAACTGTAGCTTCAGAAGATGACCAATTTTTGAACCTTAAGAATAATCCATCAAAACCAAATGAAATTGGTGGCGATGTACTCGATAGCCTCCAGCAAGTTTTGGAGAAGAGCAAGGGCCACTTTGATCAAGATGACAGAGCTAAAGGTGAGCACTGTAGCAACGATATATCTGCAAGTGTTGGTTTTCCTTGTCCGACTCAGTAAGCTAGCCTGGCTTACGTCGATCATTGTGCATATCGGTGTATTCGTGTGAGTAACGCATCTTCGATGATTGAGCACTCTTCCAATTAACTGTAATCAAAAGTATTGCTCGTCATTTTGTTGCTGCTCAACTTATTTCAGTTTGCCAATATATTTCTGCAGTATATAAGCACATTCTCGCAGCAGCTGCTGCTATAAATCAAGTGCCGTTTGTGCTGGTCAGTAGGTTGGCAAAGTTTATCTCATCTTTTCCACGAGAAACTCTTCAACATGGAGGTATTCAGAAACTTAGCCCATGGTTCAGTGCTCCTTTTAGGTGCTTGGATTTTGTGAAATATTGTCCTTATGTACGACAAATAATGTCTCGATACTTCGAGCTTCTCTTTGGAAGACTTGATTTCCGGAGCAGTGAAACTGGGAGGCTTAGAAATTTTCTGCTTCTGAGATGCTTACAGAAACTTTTTGGAGGATATTCTAATAGTTTTTATGAGGCAGATTTTCTTTTTGCATGAAATTCGCTATACATGTGCAGTTGAGGTGAGACTTGGGGTGTACTGTCTGGTGTGAGATTTCCTTATGTAACAAGTGACAACAATCTGTTCAATCCCAAGGAAACTGCTGTTGGACAGGGCGCTTGCATGATAGCCTACTAAAGTGGCTGCATCCCTCACGAAACGAACATAGCAACATATCTCCTGGACTCGAGTCTGAGAAGTGGTTGAGAAGAGGCTTGACTATCATGATGGAAGAGTATTTGAGATCGGGCAAACCCAATACTGAATCATCTCTTTGCAAGGAGGACTTAAGGGATTGGGAAGAGACTGCTCAGAAGTGGACTAGGCTTGTAGCAGTCGGCGTGGTTAGCAACGAAACTCAACAAAAACTTGTCCTGGTAACCACTCCACATCTGGAAATTCGTGAGATCTCAAACGCTCGCAAATTTTTGACCTCAACCTCAAGAGTACACCGTAAAGACCGACCGTGTTTTTTTTCAGTTGGTGGAGCGTTATTTGACGGAGATCTATCAGCGCGCGTACATGGTCCCTCGTGTAGCAGAAAAAACCTTAATTTTGTTCCGGTGCCTCTTGAAAGAGTGTGACCCATGCGCATGTCCGGAATATCCAGCTCATTTTTTACCCAGCTCAAGCACAGAGAATGATGAACGAGACTATTTCAGGGGCTCAAGGCTTGCACAACATGCCGCGGATTCTCTTCTGAACTCTTTGGTTAGGTCACTCTGCTGATCGATTTTTAAATGTCCAGAGAATATAACATTCGAAAGCAGTCAGGATCACCCCTTCCCCATTGTAGAGAACTATCACATGGAGGTTTAAAAACTCTTAACAATTGAAACAAGGCTTTGCAAGGGCTGACATGAGCTCAAGCCAGATTGTTTTACATGATCAGTTCCAAGGGTGTTGAGGCAGCTCCTCAAGTTTGAGATGAAATACTCCGGAAGGAATAACCGGTCTGGAAAATTAAGAAATGCGTGTCTCCGCTTAGCGAAACCCTGTGCTTGATGAAACCCTGTTCTTCATCTTGCAGGATGTACTGGTACAAATCGCGAAAAAGTCAGCTGGAATCTTTTGGGAATACCATGAATCGAGCGTATTTGGAGTGTCTCTTCCGACAGAATCAAGATCACAAGAAATGAGACTCAGTGAAGACCAGTTGGCCATAGCGTCTAATGTAATGCAAGGAGTAAGTCAAACTTAGCTACTTTTAATTTTAATCAACGGTGTGAATAATCTGACAGGTTTAAATCAGGTTTAATAAAATGAAAATCGAATGATATACCTTCGTGATGTTAACTGCTGGAAGCTGCCTCAGTATTAATCAAATTTTAAAGGATGGGTCCTGGTGATCCACGATGTCGAAGAACCCTCTCGGAGAACGTTTTCGCTCCACATTACAGATGTTTCAGAATCTCAAATAATATATCAAACTTGTGTCATGTTTGCAATAGGTACTTGCTGTGACAACGCTGGCAGAGACCTGCATCTGTTACTGCCGTTTGAAAAGTGCCGCTGAAATACCTGAAGGTGTCATCAACTTTTTCTGGGACTTCGCTTGGAATGCGGTTATCCAACCAGCTGCTAAAACCTTGGTATGACTTAGATTGAAATTAATTGTGCCACATTGAAGATTTGCATGTAGCCGCCAACTATTACAATTAGGGAAATTTACAGTGCTAACCTTTCGTTCAAATCATGACTGTTACACCGTCCTAGCTACAGCATTGTTGAGGAACCGCGCAATACTAGTTAAAATTTTAGTCGTAATATTTCTTAGTGGGTTTCAAGTTTGTCAACATCGGGAGAGTAAGCTGATGAAGTTCTGGATTATGAATTGAAAATGCATTTTGTTCCTTTTATATTTTAGATAGATCTTTCAATCAGGTACTCTCAATTTGAAGATCATCGTGTGGTAAATAATTATTGGACGACTGCAAACACTTGGATTGTCTTCAGAGAAACGTTATGAACCTGAATTATAGTGTATATCAATAGTATACCTGACTTAAGATTTTTAAATTCTGAAGTCGTAGCGATAAGAAATGCTGGTAACTAATGAAAATTGAGAACTGTTTTGCATGATGTTAATCAGACAGGGGCACAAGTTCAACTCGGATCGTACGAAGCATTGGTCACTGTTTGTGGTGCATGGGCTGCCACAGTGTCTTCACTTGTGGTGTCAAAGCCCATGGCACAAGTTTTGGAGAAGGAACCATTTGTCGCACTGAGATCTGAAACAGTGGTGGATAATCTGGTGACTGCGTTAGGCAGAAACGTGGAGGACTTGATAAGCACAGGACTGCTATCGAAAAATGAATGCGATGCTCTCATATGTTTCAAGGTATGTGAGATATTAATTAGGGTGTCTTCGTGGCTTCTGTGTCAAAGGGGTGCATTGTAATGACACCTTGAGGGGTTGTAGAAATTTGAAGAATTTATTATAGGTGGGATTGATATGGATATATGTGAACTCCAATTTTGTTACAATGGTGGATATTCGCGACTTGGGCGCTTTTCAAGTCGGGCGCTTTGAAACCTAAATGTATACCAATCCTAGTGTTTAGAGCTTTAATTTGTGCCGTTGAGCGGCGCAATTTGATGCTGTGAATCGTTCCAATATAACAAAATTGACGATTTGATATGAGTGTTATACTGTTATTTGCTATTGTAAGTTTTATGATTAAATTGCAAAAAGCAATTATATTCACTAGTAACAACTCAATCACTTCCATGAATTTGTGATTATAAGTGGTTCTCCTAAGTATTCTGCTGAAATAGTGATCTCATTCGATGCACCCAGTGGAGTAGCTTGGAATATCTACTCTCAATTCCAAAAGCTGCCGTAGTGAGACTGAAAGGAGCTAATGATTCAGTCAACCAATTTGAAAGCTCGATCAGCATGTCTGTCCTTCAGGACACTCTCCAGGAAGCTATTGGCAGGTAACGATCTGGTTAATGGCTACTGTATTTTCATTCACACTTCATTCGAATCTTTTATGAGCTGCTAGAAAGCACGGTATTAGTTTATCTGGGGTTGTTTCTGGGAAGTATTGTTTCTATGATCCTCCTAATAGGGTGGCGGTACTGACGGGAAGTGCTGCTCTGAGTGTTACTGGGGAGGTTTATAGACGGCGAATTGCTGACCAGAATCCAATTCCGTGCGTTGGCAAAGTTTGGAAAGTGCAGGCGAGGAGTGGATCGTTCCTCTTTTACACTCTATCCGTTGGCTAATGCAGTGGGATGTCTTGCTCCCTGTTGATTCATCGGAGGAAGCTCAAGATAAATCTTTCCAGGTTGTAAACCCTTTCAATATTCAGTTTACTACAAGAGAAAGGGGGTGTTTTAAGTAAACTCTTAGTAGTATAGTCGTATAAGTGATGACCTTTTACGAGATTTTCAATAAAATATTACTGAAAACATACTATGATGTATCCTGATAGCAAAACTTCTTGATCTTATATTAAGTTTCACTTATCATACTAACAGAGTTTCTGCTTTCCTTGAATGCCTTTTAATTTTCTGTCCGTGCTGCTGGAAACAGATAATGTGGTTACTCGTCCAGTCTGGATGGGCGACGATGGCCAAGTACTGCAATCAACCGAGAGTAGCTGTTTGGAGAGCTTTTCTAAGTGCAATACTCCACCCAACTATTTTTGGGAACAAAGAAATGCATGAAGCCGGAATTCATGAGGACGATGGACCTCTTAAATGGGTATGTCAATGGTCCTGAAATCCTGTTTTTGATTTTCAAGCTGGAAAGCATCCGCTTGCATCTACTCAATTGCTAAAGGAGAAGAAAAGGAAAAAGGAAAAAGGAAAAAACTTGAGCAGAAGAGAAACCTTGCTTGCCTGCTCATGCTGGACTACAGCTAATATGTAGGTTAATTACAAAAGGAGATAGCACCCCAAGGGCTATGCATTTAACGGCAATCCACATGGCTGGCCTTTGGCTTCAGTTCCCAGCCACATTGACCTGTTACATTGATGAGTTAAAGACTCTAATTCTGCATGGCGAAGGTATGTAGCAATATATATTATTTTGTATCTAGACCTATCCTCCACTTGTTTGTAATATTTCGATTCCACTTGTCTTTCACGGAAAGTTTAGATCCCTCTTGATATTGAGTAACAAGAACTTTTTCTTCCGTTTTTGTAGTAAGCTGATGCCAAAAATACTGAATGGATCGTATTACAGAGGCGGTTGACAATGTGATTGGAGATACGAGTAAGCACATGTACGAAGATATTCAGGATACAATGCTTTGGCGAGGCTCCGGGATTGAAAGATCAGAGGTGTTTACAACTCCCCAACCAGTAGAGTTGAAATTAATTTGACTCTGTACAATCGATAATAAAGCATGTCACGGTATATGAACGATGCCACTCTACTGAATTCCATCAGTTGAGCTTGCCTTTCCGCTCTGTACTGTCACTTTAAGAAACCCGTGTTTTGGGTGACGGATTTTAGGTGACATCCAATAGAACAATCTGTGTTTTTATGTCAATAATGATGTTAATATGACTTCAAGATGTTACATTGGAAGTTGTTTTTGACCTAAAAACTTGGATAGTTACATTGGAAGTCACCTAAAATTCGTCAACTTAGACACACAAAACGGGTTTCTTATAGTGGTGGATTATGTCTACATAATCCACCACCGTATAAACCGAAGTTGACTTCTTTTGTCACGGGGTTTTCAGATTTATTTAGACTCGGATATCTACGCACGAATCACCATTGCAACAATGCTCCACATTGTGGCTCAAGTAGTTGAAACAGCTTCGAATTCTCAGGATAATACTTCACTGGAAGCTGTCAAGCTAGGAGCTGAATGTGGAAGGAAGCTCCTCCTAGATTTGCTTACACATGTGGTAAGTGATTGAGGATCCATTGAAATTGCTATTCGCAGATGGTTGTCTTTTAAGGCCATTCTTAGATTGCTGCGCGGTCTGAAAGACAATGAAATCGAAAGTTGGGCATAGCTCTCACTACTTTCGTCTGGAATTTCAACTTTGAACTAGATAACCAACTGTATGTCCTTTTCCTTAAGGGTGTTTCCGCTCATTTTTTGTAGGTGGAGGACTCAAAGCTGTCTACGGATCCTTATCCGAGTGGAGGCTCAGTAAGCATTAGGAATTGCATTAGATATTTGAACGGTTCAAACTTGCACTGCAGTCCAGTTAGTACCAATAATTACAATTGCACATCCTCCATCACCTACTTCCGCGTATTGATGCTATGTGTCTTATAACTCGATTGCCATGACACAGGATTCTCAGAAGCGAAGCCAAAAGTTGCGAGCTTGGCAAACCCTATGCATATTGTCTCAATTTGTAAGCGGAAGAGAGATAGGACAAGTAATTTCGCTACTGGAGGTTGCGATTGAGGTGTGTCTCTAAATTATTAACCCTAGGGAAAGACCATGGGTCGCTCGAACATTTGTATGTATCATCCCCTTGAATGACATTTAGGGGTGCTATGGAAATGATCCGTGAGGTAGAAAGATACCCATTATACTTTTGGTCCTCAGAATGTCATTCTCATAGCGGCATATGCAAGGGATGATTCTAACAGTAGAGAAAACCTAACATGTATGATAATTTTGCATAAATTCTTCTACTCAATATAGCTTTGTCAGACGCTCATGTACCGCGAAGCTCGTCTGCAACTAGTGACCATGTAGTTGTGTCATTGCGAGATTCCATATTCTAGTATGATAGTTGAGCTCAGAACGAAAGGTGAAGTTGAATGGCTGGCGTTCTGTTGTCTGAACATTTATGCTTTTTCAGAACAACAACATATCATCTGCTCGCCACTATATTGAGACATTCGCAATTCGACTCTTCCTTCAATTTCCTGACCTTGTAAGATTTTTACTGGATCTAATCTGTAGTAGCTTCAGTTGATCTAGTTGCAGTGTATTTACGTTTCGATGCATTTCCAATACGAATATTGCTGCCAAGTTCAAATTGAGAAAATACCGGAATACACAATTCAGCAATGTACAGTACACGCATTTAATCGCGGTTTTCTTCACTCCTGTGATCAATTGGTCTTTCAGGTTGAGAAGAACCTTGTACCTGTCCTCAACGACCGCAGTATGAAAACCCAGGTAAGCACTACGAAGTGACAGGATGAGTATTCACGAATACACTTACCGAGTCTTCATGTTTATACTTAGGCATTCATTTCTATAAATTCATTGTTGTCCATGCCTTGAACTAGTTCTCTACAAGTGTGTTAATTTTTTACGTTGCAGATTCTCTGTCAAGTAGGTATTTGGCTTGCTCTACTTGGATCAGATTATGAGAAATTGTGCAATAGATCCAACAGCTTGCATCTTAGAGAAGAATTTATTTCCTTGAACAAACTCGTATTCGTTAAGAAGGTGGATTTCGGTGCAATTGGCGCAGTTTCACTCGCCCGACATGATCCATACTCTTCCGACATGACCCTAAACCCTAAAACCCTGAGCCCTAAAACCCGGTTCCGAGTATGACCATGAACCCGGTGTTGTTCTGTTGAGTCACATGTATGTAATAACTTTCATCACTATTGTACATATGCACTTCTTCCTCGGAAGGGGTGGAGAATATGATAGCTCTCGGCTGTTACTCAATAACACTGTGCATGATCATCATGCACCGGAGATTGATTGCGAGTTCACATGTGGTATTGCAATGGTTTTCAGGCTCTTTCATCTTATATATCTATAGCCGTCAAGGTGGTGCTGATCACTTCTTCAGCAGCTTTGCAACTGGATCATCTACGGCAAGTGCTGCCTGCAATTTTTCCTTTCATGATGACTAACGAACTAAGAACCAACGCATTTACCCAGGTGCGTGAGCATAATGCTCCAATGAGAGTCAAAAGGCTACGGTATACTTCTAGCCTCGTCTTTCATAGACTGGTTCATCTCAAAGCATACCAAACTCGGTTTTAATACCGCTTATGTGGAATGAGCACAGGTTTGGCTCTTGATTTAATCATGTGAGGGTAGGTTGAGACTTGACTTGCAATAACAGATTTTCAAAAGATTAATGACAATTTTTACCAGCCTGCGCGTATCATGATGGTTTCGATTGCATTATGAGGTTCAGAAGTAAGATAGAAACCTTAATGATGAAGCCTTTGTCCCCATTTGTCAGGTACTCGTGTACCACATGCTGCATAGATGGATAACTGGCAGCGAACAGGTTCCTCCTGGCCCTGTTGATTGTGCAAACACAGATCATAGCTGCTTAGACAGGATTTGCTTGCAATCACTTGCAAGGTACATGGAGGCGAGCGCCGATTGCATGAGGTGAGTCTCCATCCACATGATTAGAGTGTCAGGTAAGAATTGAAGCGGTAACTGTCGATTCTCCCAGAGGTTGAACTTATTTAATTTCCCCACGGTTTACACTTAAGTACTCTCTAACCTCACGAGTGATTGAGAAGAAAAATCGGTATCATTTGTAAATTCCAATTCTATTGCTCAACTCTTCGCTAGGATGAAACCTGCAATGGAGCTGTATTTGGATACTTTTGACCCGGTGTTTGCAACAACTCCTCAAGGTGTCTTCTGTAATCAAGGATGGGATTACACAGCTGAGGTAAAAGAAGGGTCTTCTTCTTCACTTTGATACATTGACTGTCGCCAATTTTGCGAGAAGTCTGACTAATTTTTAGTACCCAGTGACTGCGTGGAAGATGCATCATTCCCTGGATACTTGTGTAATGTCTTAATTAGATATGAATGCTCTACTTGAGGGAATGATATTTGTCTTATAATTTTTTTGCCCGTTCTTTATAGGCAAATGATGTTCCAATCCACCAAGTTTCAATTGCAGTAGTTCGGCAGATATTTCGCTTTCTCAATGTAAGCAACTTCTTGAACCCACGAGGTTAGCTAGCTAGTCATAAATCTCAATCCTGTTCACAATTTCTGAAAGAAAAGAGCGCAACTCATTTCATGCGCTTGACTTCTTAATGACATTGCTTACCTCTTATTTGGCAGAGTGCTAGGAAGGTTTCGACAGAGGAGTGTTTCAGAGTGAAACTTATCACACCAGATGACCTTTCGAGAGTTCAGAACTTGTCAAATTCCATTGGCAAGGAGATCTCTAGTGTCTCTATATCGAAGCTTGTCGACTCAGAGCATTTACAGTCTCTGTTACAGTCTTCAGAGGCACTGCCTCGTTCGGAGATTTCAACCAAAACAGGGAGCTCTGGGTGCGTTGACTCGACTCCTTGCTGTAGTGTGCTGTCAGTCACTTGCAGAAGCTGCACCCTCAAGCGAGGAGCCCTTTCCGAAAGCCCGGCAACAGCTCCGATCGCTGTAATGTTTTATCACTAGTCAAATTCTTACTGCACTGGAAGTCAGCTGTATCTCTCGAAGAAATCATTCATTTGATGATGATGATGAGCATCGTCTTGGAGCCCATCTGCATTCATATCACTCTGCTTGAAAATTTAATCAGTGCACGTAGTCACTCTCTTTAATCTGCCCAAACCATCGAAAGTAAATGCAACTGACCCCACGAGTCTGTTCTGCCTTTACTAAAGGTCCTTCGGACTAATTGCCATGTCTTTAGAACTCATGATGGTCGTCCATCATGAGACGTGGCAATCAAATTGATTAAATATAACATACGGAGTAATTGACAAGTTTTAACTTTTCTCTTTCAGCAAATACGTGGTTCTGCATCGACATTTTAAAACTGGCCTGAAATCGCAGCTTGTGAAGACCAAAACGATTCATCTCTGCAGACATTGAGATTGAAGAAACAGGGTGATGAGTTGCAGGTTTTCAAGCTTCAGCAGCCAGAGTTGATTGTTGTCGCCACAGCGCCTGCAGAATATTCTGAATTGGCCGGTTTCGCTCGCACATGTGAGGTCTGTATGTTTTATGCCCTGCCACGATCACAACCCCTCCGTTACGCAGATTGATGTATTCCCCTTTCAGCACTCTGTTTAAACGTGAACAAATTTCCGTAGTCATTGTGAAACATGGTTGAGCACGTTTGAAAAGAGGTAACGCTTTGATTGAAAGTGAAGGCAACAGGGACGAAATCCACCTTCAACGCCGAGATACCCACCTCCTCCAGTGGATGTGCTCCAGCAACGATTTCCTACTTCACAAAAATCCTCAGTTCATATGACACTTAGATTTTCCAAAATCCTGTTTTGCATGTACCTTAGTAATGTAATGAAACAATTCCCTACTTTCTACTAGACAAATAGTTGATAGTTTGTGCCTGCAGGTGCTTGGAAAAGCAAGGCTGGTCATTGCCAAAACAAGCAGAAGGCCAGCATTATACCAAAGCAGGTAAGAGACTCATGTTGGTTTCCTACCTGCGACGCTCTTCCATATTTTTTTTAGGGGGGGAGGGGGGGTCATAACCAAAATATAGCAAATTTAGTTAAATTGGCAATATTCCATGAGCCATTTTCAGACCGCACGGTCTAAACTATCTAGGGCAGGTACAGACTTCAGACTGCACAATCACAAGGAACTTTGGACGATTCACTGCCCAGTGAATCGTCCAAAGTTCCCTGTGAATGTAAACCATCTAAGATAGGTATAGATTTCAGACCATGCGGTCTAAACTGTAAATGTTTGCCATTTTAACAAAATTCGCCATAAATTTGAAGAGCTACTGATGTAGACATCCATCCATATGTGTTCAGGCTTGCTCTAAAGTACCACACTTCCATATGAGGTTTTGGACACAAGTCTAAAGAAGTATCTAAACCACAAGAGGAACGAAGGATTTACTCTTTGGGAAATGCAGCGTTTGTGCTAGTAATTACTCCTGCTACAGATCAGTATGTGTTCTCACTTCACCCCATTCCTGTGATGATCTCATCTTTTGATGAGACAGAGAAAATTTCTGTCACTAGACACAACCGGTTGTCTTAGGGATGCTTTACACTTAGAGGTCATGTCATTTCCCTAGAGGCTGATTGCACAAATGTTAGCCTTTTGTCCAATCACAAATGAAGATTTCAACCTTTTATCCAATCACAAGTGAGGATTTTGGGCCTCTTACACAACAAATTGGTTTGGCCTCTAAGTGTACAGCATCCCTTAATTATATACTGAGGATATAAGGTAGTCGACCTCATTCCGACCAGGGACCTATTTTCGTTATACAGGTTACTCTCTTTCCAATCAGCAGGAGAAAAATAGTGATTAATTATGGCACATTTCCCAATGCAATCGTGGTGCATTACGATTGGCTGCAGGAGAAAAACATTGATTAATTATGGCACATTTCCCAATGCAATCGTGGTGCATTTCGATTGGCTGCAGTCTTTGGTTGATTTTGCAATCAACTTGTGGTTGGAAGTGGGAAGCCCTATGTGACAAGAATAGGTTGAACAAAATCCTCAACTAAAAAATTCACATTAATTATGTTTTGAGAAATAAAATCTTGAAAAAATATTCAATCCTTCTAAACTCTATTTCTGTACATGGGAAAATTTCTCCAGTGAATCAATCTTCGCTGCTCCAAATATGTGTAATTGCTTATTTGGTCGGAATGAGGTCGGCTATCTTATGTCACTTTATGGATTACTTAGGATTGCATAACCTAACATCTCCTTGTGGATTCTTCCAATCTACCCAGAAGAGTGAGATCTCAATGTCCAAAATTTCATGCTGAGTAATCAGTTTTGTCCAATGCGTCAAGTATAGAAGATGTAATGCAATAGGGGTAGTCACGGCATGTTCACCATGACGGTGAACAATGAACATTGAAGTGGTGGCGGCGTAGGGTTGGCTTCCTTTCCACGGAATAATCTTAGCGGAACATTGATTGTTCACTCCCAACATCCACCTCCGGAGGTGGATGTTGGGAGTGAACAATCAATGTTCCGCTAAGAATATTCTACCGAAATCTTAACTTTCAATTACATCCGTCCATCTCGCCATTATCCATCCTCCATTGTTCATTCTCAACATTTGAACAAAAAGGGTGGTCACGGCTTGTTCAATATTCGTCACTTCTCATTGGCCCCTCAAAGCACTTTCCATTGTTCATTGTTCACAGTTCACACACCACTTGAACATGCCGTGACTAAGGTAGGTGGCTTGAATTGCAACCCTCTTCTTCGAACCGTCCCTACAAGAGGCTCTGAAATGGACACTAAGCAGTTTGAAAATGGATTGTGCACAATGTGAGAGCTTAATAAGGTTTGTTGGATGTTGGTTTATACTTCACATATGGGTTAATAAGAGCCAGGGTGGGTCGATTTCGAATAAAGAGTGAATACAAGACAGGTGTCCACTTCATTTTTGCAAGAAACACTTTTATGATTGAACATCCTTTTACTAAAATGCTTCTCAGTCACTTATTACTTCTTTTATTGATATGAAATTTTAGCCACACAAACTAGACTAGTAGGCGCAACTTTTCCAACAAAAAATATTGAAAACAGACCTTGTATGAAGAAGTTATAAGCCGCCGAAGTTCACTGTGATCCAAGAATGTCGGGATTTTGAACTTCGAATTGCTCCCAAACATTCAAAACAACTTGAATTGACATGAAAATTTTAACACAATAACTAGACTTCAAGGGGAACATAACCCAACAAATTTTACTGAAAACAATCTTAGAATGAAGGAGATAGAAACCCCCAAAGTTGCAGACATCAAATGCAGTTTGGTGAACTCAAATTGAAGCTCTGGAACTTTGATTGGCTCCCAAAAAATCAGTATAACTCGGATTTATCTGAAAATTTTATCACACAAACTAGAAGACAGAGCGCAAATTTCCCAACAATTTTTCTTGAATTTGGAAATTGGATGCAAAAGTTACAGCACTTTGAATTGGACTTGAAAGTATGTGAAGACAATATTGGTTCCTTGAGGCATTTAGGGCTTAAGTTTAGTAAAGGTCGCATTTAGGAACAGTAAGTATTACTTTTTCAATGCTTCACTGCTTGTTTTTGGTCACACCATATCTTTTTTCAGACCGCATGTGGGTGGGTTTTGCAAGGCCTAAGAATCACAAATAGGTGCCTATGGCAGAGTTCTTTGAAAATTCATAAGTAATTCATAGATGCTCCGAAAAATATGAAACTACTTGGGTTAGATTCCGCATCAATTTTTCTTCAAGTGAAAAATAGGGGGAAATATTTTCGGGCACCTGAAACCCATCGAAAAGGCCGATCAGCCCTTAAAGTGTCGCTTTATGAGCACACTACCTTACCCCTATTCAGTATTCTTGACTTTTACACACAAATCTTTGCCAACTGGCTACGAGTCCAAATATCCAGTCCATTTTTGAGAAGTTTGCCAACAGAGAAAAGAAGTGAGCCCATATAGGGAATTTCGTTAACATGGCGATATTCCATACACCATTTTAGACCATCTAGAACTAGTATAGATTTCACACCGTGCGGTTTAAACCATCTAGGACGAGTATAGATTTCAGACCTTGCTGTCTAAACTGTAAAAGTGCCAAAGTTGTAGAATGGCCGCCATTATAAACAAAATTCCCCATCCATGTACCGGTATTCATTAACTTTGCAGAATGAGTGACTTGATTAAATTCAGGGTTCTGCACAGGTACTTGTTCTGGGTGAGGATGGAGTCTCTGCAGATATTGTTCCCATGCTGGATACAGTGATTGAAGTGACAAATCCAGATGGACAACACCCTCTTAATGTGTTTGTTGGCGCTTCCATTGTATTGTGGGAGTACACACTACAACATCGCTCTCCTTCTTAGACCACCTGTTAAATCTCAGGCTTGCAGAGATCAATAAAACATGGTGCGCAAATGTACTTGAAAGATCGTCTTGGTTGTGTTTTCAAACATTATATGAATTCGGAATCTATTTTTAGAGTTGAAAAAAACACCTTTAATAAGGTGGGTACACCCAAAACCGCCACATTTTGCTACTGAGCCTAGTTACTACTATTAGACTAGTCAAATTTTTATATATTCTTGTTGGTAAGTGAAAGGAGGTTCCAACGCACCAGAGAACGTGGCATTTGGACACCGTATGCAAAAGTTATTAAGGGTCAAAGTTTGTTTCTTGAAAGCGCTCCACCCAAATAGGTACATAACTGATTTTGAAAATGTAAACAACCTATAGATGGCGCTTTAAGGTCGGGTGCCATTTTGGGGGTGCCTACCTTAGTATGTGCTTGAACCATGGGCAGACGCAAAGTTGCAAACTGAACCAGAAACTTGCAACATGATATGTATTATATATTATTGTGAGTGTCATGTTCTTTCTTTACGTAGAATGAATAATATTGTGTCAATCAATAAGGGTTTCAAGATCCCTAATTTGTTTTCATTCAAATTAAGAAGTTTAAGAACATGAATGGCATTAATCTACACAAGTATTGAATGACACATTTCTAACCCTTGTGAAAAGTGTCTATGAATCATTCTATAGTGACTTTAGTTCAAAAAAAATTCAAATTTGGATTGATATTATCTAAATACAAACTATAAGTTACCAATGTTCACCTTTAACTATGGCCCTTTATATATCAAGTGTACGCACATTTTAGTGCAAATGATTCAAATGCCTTATAAACCCATTTGTTCTTCAAGTAGTGTCATTCAAGACGATTGAACTATGTACCAAAAATATGTGTACAACCCTCCTCCCGGCCTAAAAATCCCCCATTGTCTGATGGAAAATGGAAAAATGAAAGTACCTAAGGTGCCGTCGATCTGGTTTCTTTTTGGAAATCAATCAACGCCATTAGATCTCTATTGGAAGAAATATGGCCCTTCTCAAATGCCGTCAATCTCTTGAAAAAACTGAGCTTTTGATGTCTGTCCAAATATGGACACAAAATATGGATATGGATACAAAATTTGATTTGTAGAATATGGATACAGATATAGTTATAGTATTTGAAATACAAAAGATATATATAATACATATGTACTTACACAAATTCATACATATATATCCCATATAAATTGCAAGTTCCACAAGAATACAAATATGGTTTTGGAGTGGAATTTCAAGTACAATTCATGAATTCATTTCACTAGGGGATGTATTCAGATTTTTTTATGTAAAAGATTAACAACCAATAGAAAAATTATATGTATACCTATTTTAGAAATTTTGTAAAAATTTAACCAATAGGTGAATGACAAGTGTACCCCGCTCATGTTCTTATACACTATTTTCTAAAAAAAGAGCAATTTGTTACTATATACTATATAACAAGACTATGCAACTATTTTTTTGTGGTATTAACTATATAGAATATATAATTGGATGCATGCATTGATATTGTTTAGAAAAATAGCTACGGTAGATTGTGTTATTGATATTTATTTACTTTGTATAATTTTATGCATTTATCCTTATGTATTGTGTTTTTTCAATAGGAAATCATTTCAAATAGTGATAAATAGTGAAAAATAAAATGTAAAATGATAGAACTATCCTTAAATTAAATCTCAAAAAATAGGCTAAGATGATTGAAGTTCTTGAATTCACTAGGGCTAATGAAAATTGAGCTACAGTTCTTAGTAGTTGTTTATAACCCAGCCTCAATTACTTGTCTTATTGGAAGAAGAAAAATAGAATTCTACCATTCCCAGAGAGGTCACCCAAACAGAAAAAATTTATATTGAAGTATAGGTCATCTATGATCAGTATATCTAAAATCAACAAAACAAGCAATTTAGCATGGTCCAATCTTATACTAAAATCCAACAATAGTTATTTGTAACCCAACCTCAAAGACAAAGTATATATCCAAGCATAGGCAATGTAAGAAAAATACATCTAAAATCGACAAATTAGCAATTCAACATAGTTTCATTATTATATTGAAATACTTTTGTGTGGTCTTGTTGGTAGTCAAGAGGGGATTCTAAATTCTCTTAGAATGCATTTTTTGACACAATATGAATACATTCTAAATTTTGAAAGTGTTGAAAATAGGCGTTCTAACTCCTAAAGGACCAAGGTCTTTTTTTTCCCAAAAACACTTAAAATTGTCATTTCTATTGCAACAAGTAAATTTTTTTTTTTCACATTTTACCATAGGATCTTCTATCTAACTAGTAGTGTGGAATAAATTTCAATAAAATTGATCATTAACACAAATTGCAAGATATATGCTTTTAAAGTGAAGAAAACAAGATTTTTGTCCATTGTGGGACTAGATTATTTTACTTTGAACCTTCTTAACTTAAATTTTTGCACTACAAAGTTTTGAGGTTTAAATCCTTATTGTGGGGAATTGAGTTGAGAATCTAGGGGGGAAAAAAATTTAATTTAATTTTCATTCACTAGAAGAAAAACGTGTTTGGCACAACCGACTACTATGCAACTAGTGTCGTATACAACTATCCTGCAACTGTAATCCTTTTTTATATGCACCAAATTTGACAACTAGGTTGTTTAGTCGCAAAGTAGTTGTAGAATGAAGTGTAGGGTTATAGGATTGTAACAGAGTTGGCAATTAGAATTACTGTGAGGTATTCTACATCCAGTTTTCATCACAGTTGTCGATGTGGACAACTCTACGCATCATGGAGTCCACTGTGGCAAACCACAATCGCATATTATCTAAATTTGACCACAATTCGACTAGAAAACAACTAGTGTACGACTAGAAACAACTATAGTTTGATTAGAAAACGACTAGACTGCAACTAGCAAACAACTATAGTCCGACTAAAAAATGACTAGATTGCAACTAGAAAACAACTAGAATTTTCTAGAATTCTTTTGGTTGTTTTGTAGTCATTTTCTAGTCGTTTTCTAATATGTTTTCCGATTATTTGTCTTATAGCAATTGTCCCATATCAATTGTCAAGAGTACCATTAGGTTAGACATATAAGACTTGTAAGTTGTTGTATTCTTATGTAATGAACTCCCTTAATAGAATTTTAAGATTTCTACAGTTTGTTGATTCATACAAATTGTTGATTTTAACAATTTGTAGATTTCTACAAATTGTAAAAATCCAAGAATTTTTAAATTACACAATTTCCTAAACTAGTGAAATCTAAATATCTGAAATCTAAAATAGAATTTAGATTTGTAATATCCAAAATCTACAAATCATTAAGATTAGAATTTTAAAATCTACAAGTCGCAAACAAGTTACAAACAAGTCGCAAATGAGTCGCCAACAAGTCGCACAACTCATTGATTGAATGACCGACGTCACGTGGCAACGAGTACACATAAGCGACCACGTCAGAAAAGGCCGTCGACGAAGTTCAAGCTACGCTGCCGGATGAAAAACAAATTTACTTCATTTTGCAACTCTAATTTTCCATGCGACTTGTCCACTGCAACTACGGAACTCTAGATTGTCACCTGTCGCAAATTAGTCACACAACTCAAAAAGCAGTTGTTCTTTGCAATCGCAGAATCCCTCATTTTCTTCTAGTGATTTCTAAATTTTTTTTTAATTAGAAGTAGGTACAAGATAGAAGGAAAGTCTAAATTATTAATATCTCTAAGATGGATTTAAAACGCACTAATTTCAATGGTGAGATTGTTTTAGCAAGCAAATTAAACCATAGGGAAATTATTTTTTGTAAAAATTGTAAAAATTGCATTTAGAAATCAATCCTACAAGTTAGATTTTCAATAAGATGCTTGAATTGCCCGAAAAACAAGATTGACCATAACTTGCACATCACTTGTTCAAATGAAATAAATCAAAGCTTTCCATGTAGAAAAAAATATACTCTATGAGAAAAAAATTAAAAATTAAAGCTAGGGTAGAGTATTTGGAACAAACCAAAGAAAAGAGAAAAAAAATTGAATATTGTCATTGGTCAAGCAACAACATTTCAAAGCTTTGCCAACTAAAAACTCAATATTTTTAGAAAATGAGTCTTATATTCCAATCACAATAAAAAGGACCTCTTCACAAGACAAGTGAGGTGTTTGTAATTTGAACCCCCCTCCTCCTTTGTAGAGTTTGTGCAATTTGTAACATAGTAACTTAGGAGAATGTCAAATTTCTTTAAAGTGGCACAATTCTAGTGCCAAAATTTGTGATATATATGTACGTAAAGGTGTAACATCTAGGCTAGGTATGGATTTCTATTTCAAAACTGGTATTCTAAAAGGTGACAAAGTAATGGAATATCACCAATTTAATGAAATTGACGTTAGGGGCATTATAATTGGAACCAATCAAAATAAAATAAAATAAACTTAAGCACTCTCATTTATCAAACTTACGCATTTCTAAGGTAAGGTGGGATGCCTTAACCTCTAAAGGACCATCATGCGGTTTTTGGCAGCATAGATTTTTTGGGCAGGTACTTATGACTAGAGATTTTCATATTTATGGCTGAAATTTTAATAGAAGGTGGGGACAAGGAATATCTTTCATATGCACTAAACTTCATGACATTTGGAAATAGGAGTCAAAAGTTATGGTCTGATACGTCTCTTTTTTTTTGTAACTGGGCAATCTGGGCAGATCAGAAAAAATCACTTTTTTCAAAAATAAAATTTTGAAATTGATTTTCTAGAGTCATATATACATATAAATATTTGAATCATCCCATTTTGATCAATGAGTCAAAAGTTATGAGGAATTTTAGTTTGCGGGTAGTTAATTAGTTATGGATTCTCTACTCTAAAATAAACTTTGAAGTCCTTTATCTTACTCAATTTTCAATATTTAAAAAAATAAAAATAAAACCATAGTATGTAGATTTTTTATTATAACATTGAAACCATTAGGATTGGCATTTTTCAATTCCATAACCAAATTCTTAACAATTTTGTATTTTGAATCATTCTCTACTTTTTTCTACTTACTATTTTTTTCCTATATGTTGTACAACTCCAAATGAAGTGAAATTTTTCAAGCATGTAGAAAAATTGTCTAGGAAAATGAATCCAAAGAAGCACCGCGATTTTGGACATTTTTTCAGAAAAAAGTGAGCTTGTGAAGTGCATCTGCCTGGTTTTTTGCAAGGCCAAAAAAATGATTTTAATGAGTTTGAAAGTTCATATCTTGCAATCCACGTGGTGGAAATTTCAGAAAATTTTACCACATGTTCTCAAGTCAGCATACTACAAGAACCTACAAGGACATGTGTCAAAAAAAGTTTTTTTTCAAAAATTTGGTACTTGTACTAAAAATGGCAGTTCTTGAGCCTTTTCGGTGATAACATAGTTATGGAACTTTAGGGGTTGAAAGCCACCACTAACACAAAGGTACATTTTGTTTTCTTCAATGTACCAATAGTGTACATATTAGGAGGTGGTCGCTTTTAGTTAGTGCCCCATGTGCTTCAATTTCAAAAATCCGTAGCTAATTCCATGAAGGTCCCAAAAATCAATGAAGCGACTTGGGTTAATTTGATGTTAGTTCCATTTTTCTTCATGCAAAAATTTATTGGAAATTATTTTAAGGAATTTAGCTTCCTCCAAAATGCAATCAACTCTTACAAGGTCGCTCTAAGAGTAGAGCACCAAGGCTCTTTTTTTTCTGGCAAAATAGTGCCAGATTGCACCCAAAGAAAAAAAATGGCCCAAAAATGACCCCAAACCATGAAGTTTTTTGCTAGTCAACTTCAAATTGAAAAAAGAATCTTAGATGAAATCGCTAGATTGTGGATGAAAACAAAATTATGGATATGTAATATGAGCTAATGTGATATTTTCTATCCAAAATTTGGAACACCACTAAGGTAGACATCCCAAAAGCGCCACTGACCTTAAAGCGCCATCTATGCTGTGTGTACATCTCGAAATTCAGTTTCTTACCAGAGCATAGATGGCGCTTTTAGAACCCAACTTCATTCCTTAATAACTTTTGCATATGGTATCCAAATGCCACGTTCTCTGCTGCGTTGGAACATCCTTTCACTTGCCCACAAGAACTTATGAAATTATCACCAGTTCAATAATAGGAAATAGGCTCAGTAGCAAAAAGTAGCGCTTTTGGGCTGCCTACCTTATACCATATTGTATCACCACTGTGGCACTTCATAAAAAATAAAATAAAATAAAAACAGAAAACACCTGTTAGAGTACCTTACACCAACAAAGAAACACAATTCTCACCTTGGACCCAAGTGTAAAGAGCCTCACACATTCCAATCGCAACCATGATTTCAATAACAATAAAAATAGTCGGTCCGCCCACCTGGTCGGTTCAGTTCAAAACCCATCCTCCTCACATATCTGGATTCTATTTCCACACCTGAAACTTCTTTTTTCTTAAATTTAAATTTTATTTTATTTTGACACAAGTACACACCTGAAACTTTTCACTCATTCCGTCCCCCAAATCGCAAGCCTGGCTGTGATATCCCGGACCCCCATGGACAGCCGGGGTGAACTGGCCCCCTCGCTTGTCCTGCCAAAGTCCATCCAGGGGTGCACTTAAAAAAAAAGCCCCCTATTTTGTGCCGTGAAAAATTTATGTTTTACAGGCCCCCTAGCTAATTTGGGGCCTCTGATTGCAAATATGAATTCAGAATTTGCAAAAAAATTCATGCATGAAAAATAAAAAAATTCAGAGTTTTCCCAGGGGGACGAGCGAGGGGGTCAGTTCACCCTGGCCAAATCCATGTCGTTGGCTGCGTGGTGTTTTTTTCCACTGATTCTCATGTCCCCCAAAAAGACCAAGTCCAATCCAAACTTCAGTTTACGGGTAAGGTACCTTATGTCGCTCCCCAATAATTCAATGGGAACATGAATATTATTATTATTATTATTTTATTTTATTTTATTCACGTCGCGCGGACCTGCCATGGCTTTGAGTTGGGTGCCCATTTGCCATGGGTGATGGATCTGATTGGGAATTTGGGATAGAGCTGGAATTGATGAATACCTGGCAACAGGCGCAAATTATTGCCTGCACGCCATTTGACCCCAAAAGCAAAACACCAAGATGTAGGGGTCCGAGATGTAGGGGTCCGAGATGGGGGGGGGCGGGGGGGGGGGGTGCCAGGTGCAGTTCAGGTTTGCATTTTCTGGAATTGGGTTGGGTTGGGTTGTCCGATTTTGGGCATCTATGGTGGGCACTCAGGTATGGTTCGTGGTGTTCATTTTTTTTTTTTTTCATTTTCTTTTTTCTTTTTCATTTTTGATGAAGTGCCAAAGTGGTGATGTGAAATGTTGTAAGGTAGGAGGTTTGAATTGTGTTCGGGCATTTAGAACCGCCCACCTTTAGAATGTACATGATTTGTGCATGGTGTTTTTTCATAGCCTTCAGTGATGTACAAACTATGTACATGTAGAGGGGGCGGTTATGGAGCCCTATGCTAATTCAACTTCATAATTTCATAATTAATTCTAGAAAGCTCCAAAAAAAATATGAAACAACTTGGGTTAGATGCCAATTCCACTTCTCTTCCAAGGAACATTTACTAAGAAAGTATTTCAAAGAAGTTTCACCTCCACAAAATTCAATTCCAGCCCGTAGGTGATCGATTTATGGACCTATTACCTTATTGGTGCTTCCAATCTCAAGACGTGTCTCAAGATTCTTCCACGTAGTGAATAGAAAATATCACATTAGCAAAACACATGTCACATGTTCATCCTTAAGGTAGGCACCCCCAAAATGGCACCTGACCTTAAAGCGCCATCTACAGGTTGTGTACATTTCTAAAATTAGTTATGTACCTATTTGGATGGAGCGCTTTTAGAAACAAACTTTGACCCTTAACCCCTAAAGGACCAGCCTGCAGAATTTGGCAACATAAAAAAATTGGGCAGGTACATGTGGCCAGAGATTTACAAGTTTGAGGCTGAAATTTTAATAGAAGTTGTGGACGAGGAGTATCTTTCATTTGAACTAAATTTTATGACATTTGGAAATACAAGTCAAAAGTTATGGCCTAATATGTTACTTTTTTTCTCAGCCGGGCAGTTAGGTCAGATCAGAAAAAAATCACTTTTTTCAGAACCAAAAATTTGAAACTGGTTTTCTAGAGCTATCTATACGTGGAAAGCTTTTAATCATTCCATTTTGACCAATGAGTCAAAAGTTATGAGGAGTTTTAGTTTGCGGGCAGTTTTGGAATCTCTACTCTAAAATAAACTTTGAAGTCTTTTATCTTACTCAATTTTCAATAATTTTTGCAAAAAAAAATATCATAGGATGTAGATTGTTTAATACAACATTTCAACCATTGGGATTGGCATTTTTCAATTTCATATCTAAATTCTTAACATTTTAGTATTTTGAATCATTCTCTACTTCATTCTACTTACTATTTTTTTCCTATATGTTGTACAATTCCAAATGATGTGAAATTTTTCAAGCATGTAGCCAACTTGTTTAGGAAAAAGAATCCAAAGAAGCACCACCATTTTGGACATTTTTTCATAGAAAAGTGAGCTTTTGAAGTGCAGCTGCCCGGTTTTTTGCAGGGGTCAAAAAACAATTTCAGTGATTTTGAATGCTTATATCTTGCAATCCATGTGGTGGAAATTTCTGAAATTTTTACCACATATTCTCAAGTCAGCATACTACAAGATCCTATGGTTACATGAGTCAAAAAAAAAAGTTTTTTTCAAAAATTTGGTACTTGTACTAAAAACGGCAGTTTTTGAGCATTTTCAGTGAAAACATAGTCACGGAACTTTAGGGGTTAATAACTTTTGCATACGATGTTGAAAATGCCACGTTCTCTGGTCCGTTGGAACCTCCTTTCACTTGCCAACAAGAATATATGAAAATTTGACCAGTCTAATAGTAGTAACTAGGCTCGGTAGCAAAAAGTGGCGATTTGGGGTGTACCCACCTTATGTTTTCATCCACAGATTTTTCTTTTCTTTGAAGTTTTCTTAGCGAAAAATTTCACAAGTTGTTGCCATTTCTTAGCCATTTTTTTTTTTTTTTTCAATCTGACACTATCCTATCTTGCAAAAACATAAACACCTGAGAGGGACCAAGATGGGGTCCAAGATGGGGTCCAAGATGGGGTCCAAGGTGCAGTTCAGGTTTGCATTTTCTGAAATCGTGATGGGCTGGATAAGGTTGGGTTGTCCAATAGTGGGCATTGGTACGGTGGTGGTGGTGTTGTTGTCTGCACATGTGCAGTGACTGATGGTTGATGTGTAACTTAGAATAAGGAGGTCCATGAAGGGCTTGCGGATTTTAACAAGCGTCCACTTCTTGAAATGTACACTATTTGTACATTTTAGCTTTTGGATTGCACCAACAATGTTACATACAAATAGTATATATTTCAGGAGGTGGATGCTTCTAGTCATAACTATTTCCATGAAGCTCCCAAAAAATACGTGAATGGGTTCAATGCCCAATTTCATTCGTCTTTCAAGGAAAATTTATTCAAAAATTAATTTCAAGAAGTTTAAACCTTCCCAAATTAATTTCCAGCTCTTAATCCTTCATCGCCCAAGGTCTAACCATGTCAAAAAACAACCTTGCTTTTCAAGTGTTATAAGTCTAAATGTGAGTAAGGTATGAAAATCTCAACCGTCCAATCTTGTAGTGTGCATGTTGCAAATGGTGTGAATCAAATTTGGGATCATTTGACCCTATAGATTGAAAGATTATAATGTTCTAGTGTTGAAAAAAGATGCTGAAAATTCTTAAAAATACATTTGGAAGTGAAATTTGATTTCTAAACCTACTCAAATGAAAAAAACTTTAAACTACAAAGTGATTCAAAACCAAAAGCCAAACACTTTTTGGTGGGGAAAAAACCCATTCAATTGACTCATTGCGTTTGCAAAATTGTTTTGAAATGTCAAAAAATAGTGAAAAAAGTAGCCAAAAAAACATCTATGGCTAAACCTAACTCTACTAAAATGCTTCTCAATCAATTATAACTTCTTGGATTGATATGAAAATTTTACCACAAGAACTAGACTAGTATGCGCAACTTTCCCAACAAAAATGATTGAAAACAAACCCTTTCTGAAGAAGTTATAAGCCGCCAAAGTTCACTATAATGCAAAAATGTCTAGACTTTGAACTTCGAATTGCTCCCAAGCATTCAAGACAACTTGAAATGACATGTAAAATTTACCACAATAAGTAGACTTTATGCGGAACAAAACCCAACAAATTTTATTGAAAACTAACATTTGATGAAAAAGATAAAAGCCCCCAAAGTTGCAGCCATCTCAATGAAGTGTGGTGAACTCAAATTGAACCTGCAAACTTTGAATGGCTTTCAAAAACTCAGTACACCTTGGACACATCTGAAAAATTTACCACAAAAACTAGACTAAGGTAACAAGCTCGAGAATAGTTCGGGCATTATGAACCGCCCACCTGTAAAATGTACACGATTTGTACTTTCTATTTTTTCATAGCCTTCATTGATGTACAAATAGTGTACATTTCAGGGGTGGACGATTTTGGAGCCCTATGCCAATTCAACTTCAAAATTTCATAACTAATTTCAAAGTGCTCCAAAAAAATATGAAACGGCTTAGGTTAGATGCCAAATCCACTTCTCTTTCAAGGAAAATTTACTGAAAAATATTTCAAGAAGTTTTGCCTTCCCAAAATTCAGTTTCAACTCTTAGGTGGGCGATTTCTAGACCTATCACCTTAATATGCACAACTTTACCAACAATTTTTGTTGAATTTGGACATCTGATGCAAAAGTTACAACACTTTGAAGTTGACTGCTAGATTGTGTGAGGACACTTTTGGTCCCCTTGGGTGGTGAGGGGTTAAATGGACATTTTATATACCTCCTACTTCACTCGATGCAGCAATTTTTTTTAGAAATATAACAAGAGTGGTGACCAATGATATTGTTTTGTAGTTGGAAAGAAGAGGAAAAGGACGTGAGTGATTTGGATGAAATATCATTCCGCATGCTACTCAAAATGGATGAAAATGTCAAATGGATGAAAAATTAGTAAGAAGAAGAAAATATTGAAGTCCAAACTTAGGAATATTAAAATGAATTTTCCATCCAACTTATATATCACCAGATTAGAAATTCAATACCGATATCATTCTTAGAATTAGGGTTTTCTTACTTACTATACTGAATAGGGGTATTAAGGGGACCAAAAAAATAAAGAGATTTATTGTAGAAAACTGTAGATGTTTGAAACATGATGTACAAATCCCAGACACTTTAATAATTATTAATGTACAGCAAAGGGAGATATTTATATAGTATATAATGTCGATTAATTAGTATGGGTCCCCTTAAAACTCCTATTTAGTGTAGTTGTTCTTATTTTCTTTCATAACTTTTTTTTTTCCTTCAGGACTTCATTTTTGTTAGAGACCAAAACACTTTATAATTAGTAAAATAATATCTTTTTAAATTTGCACGAACCTATATATTATATTCAAAGGTTTTATCATGAAGTTTGCATCCAAGGTTGGAAGTTTTTTACTGTACAGTAAGGTCTACTTCATTTACGAATTGTCAATTTAAAACATTCAATTTTTTTTTAATAATGTGTAGTATAATTGGTAGATTTTGGTAAGCATAATTATCATTGGATCTTTGCACAATCCCAATCAAGCATACCAAATTTTAGTTTCAAAAAAATAAAACTCCATTTCTGGTTAATTTTTGTAGTTAATTTTCATGATTTTACTTAATGTTTTATTGAAAACAATTGGTGATGAATTTTTTTAATTCAATTAGATAGATATGTGGGAAACATCCATATGCACATCTTTCCTTCAACAAGCATCTCCAAAAAAGTTTCATAATTCCCTTTAGGAAGAATTCAATGTGAGGTGTCATATGACCAAACTTTCTGAAACAAATATCTTTATATTTTAATTAAATTTTGGTATTTGACCTTCACTTTGTAACTAAATTTGTACATTTGATCATAATGGTACAATTGCTTTGCCAAAATCTACTTAAAATATAGAGATATCTATTTCACAAAGTTTGGTCATATGATGCCACACATTGAATTCTTCCTAGAGGGAATTATGAAAAAAATTGGAGATGCTTGTTGAAGGAAAAATATGCATATGAATGTTCCCTACATATTTATCTAATTGCAATAAAAGAATTCATTATTAAATTTTTTTCAATTAAATATTAAGTAAAACCATAAAAATTGACTTCAAAAATTCACCCAAAATAGAATTTTGCTTTTTTGAAATTGAAATTTGGTATGATTGATTGGCATTGCATAAAAATTGAGTGTTAATTATGCAAAATAAAAAATTCCAAGTTTTTTTTATACTATGTAATGAAAATTGGAATGGCTCAAATTGGTAGTCTGTAAATGAAGTAGACCTTATTGTACATTCCAATAGGCAAGGCACTTAGTGTACAGGGCAATCTTTGAGGTGGAGGGAATTCTAACAAAAAAATAAGATAATAAGGAGGGCAAAGTCTAGTGAGGAATGCCTATTTTTCTATCAAAATTCTTTATAACTAGGAGTTTATCCAACGTAAACGCTCGACAAGGAATGACTATTTTTTTTGTCAAATTTTTTGATAACAAGGAGTTTGTCTGACGTAAACGTCCACTGAGAAATGGATGAAATACGCAATTTATGAATGTAAAATCTCTAATCACCAATTACATAGATTTCACACCTCAAGGAAGAGATTATGGAAAATATTTTGCCCACCTTTTGAATAAGACATTTCATAGCAGGGATTTATGTCTTTATTAAGTATTGTCAACAAACAATCAAGGATGGAAAAAGAACAATATTGATAAGGAGTTGGACCTCATCTTAGGGCACCCAACTTTGATACTTCACATTATCAATGTCCAAAGTCCCAACTCTTGAAGTCCCTATTTGTGGACAAATCTCAATTTCCTTAGACTATAGAAGGTCATAAGAAATTCAAATGAGGGACTTGGAACTTCATAGTATAAAGATCAAAGTCCAACTCTAAGTCACAATTTCTCTCATGTATAATATTATACAACAATTACTTGTCCCCACAATGAATTAAGAAGTGAAAAATTCATTTTTGGGACACTTTTACATCAAATTTGCAATGGATAGATTTGAACAAAATTTCAACCTATTAGGATGCTTTATATGGTGCTTTCATTCTCATTTCATATTCCAAAAATTTTGAAACTTGGAAATTGAGTTGGATTTCTATTTTTGCTAACCCAATCCAACCTCCAAATCCCACTTTTTTAGCACCAGAACTTTCAAAATATGCTACCATGTAGGTTTTTTGGAATGATGTCGAATTGGGATTGGGACTTGGGATGTAGGATGAAGTGACCATTAGTCTACATTAAAATATGTGCCAATTTAAATTATTCAATTTTTATTTGATCAAATGATTACGGCCAATTCTATTGTTGAATACCGTGATATATTTAAAAAGAAGTTTAGTTAATAACTTGTAAGGATCTAAGGTTCTATAATAATCATACCTTTTCAACCATGCTTCATCGTTTCTAAAAGTTATCAAAAATCAAGAATGAATCATTATCATGAAATTCTTAGAAAGTAGAAATACAACTTTCGATACAAATAGATTATTTTAGAAACTATTAAATAAAATTTAGTGTAGAAAAAGGCTTTCCTATGATTTATGGGACTTGGTATCTTTCATTTTATAGCTATGGTGATCACATAAAGGAATCTCTACTTTTATGATCATTATGAATTATGACTATTGGGAAACCTCCCAATAAATCATTGAAAAGAACTGATTTTGTTATGCTATCTAATAGTTTTTAGATCAATCTACCATAAATGTACGATAGAATTGGCACCTCTCCATTGAATTTTTTTCTCTAGAAAATAGTTTGGAAAATGCTAAAAATGTAATTTTCTCCAATGTTCTTTTTTTTCACCTTACAAGATTTTTTATTCTAAAAAAATATTTTTCCAAAAAATTAGCATCTAACTTTAGAATAATTTTTTATTGCCCTACAATCACAATAATATAGCTTGAAATTCTAGTAACCTCTAGAAACCTACAATGTTTGAGGCCTTAAACTCTTGAATATACTTACTTTTAGAGACGTTCTAAAATCTTTATTTTATTTAGTTTTAAAACAATTCATCTTTAAGATCTTTGATGATGAAGTTATTTGTGAATATTCTCCTAGAATTTTAGATTAAGAGACTCCATTGATGGTAGGATCACAATGGTTAAACTTCAAAACATGCATTAAATTCTTCTAAAGGTGAAGTTTTGTCTTTTAGTAAAAAAGCTTGTCCCACAATTTATGTGTTTTAGACAACATGTTGAAGAATGAGTTGAGAATGCATGAAAAGAAACAAATAAAAAATAATTATATTCATCTTAAAGAAAATTAAGTGGAACTTGGAGATATATGATCAAAAAGATCTAAAGGATTATTGTAAGAAATAACTACACTATATTCTACTAGACTTTATGTAACATAATGTTTTTCAAGCCGACTTTGAGAATAATAATCCAATGTGTTTGAAATTCATAGATAAGCTGGATAAAAAAAATTTAGAATTATAAAATTTAATTCATTAATTTGATAGAAAATATTGATTTCCAAAAATCTATCTCGCATGTATTTTTAAGAATTCAAAGTATTCTTGAGCATCATACCTATTCTAAAGAAAATAGAGCTCAAAATTGTAGAATTTGGTCTTTTTGTAGACTAGCTGTTGTTTGAAGAAATTTTTAAAATAGTTAAAATCTATATTATATAAAAGACCAAAAAGTGAGTTTTTTTTATATAAATTTTGAAACTAAAAAAATAATAATTTGGTAGTTTCTTTGGTGGATGACTATCTTTATAAAGTTGTTACTAATGGACAATTTTTATTTTATTTTTTAATTAATTAAAACTATCAAAGTTCCTATATTTTGAGATTTAAAAAAATATTTTTTCTGTTTAGAAAATTGTCCTATCAACCTCATCTTTCTACAATACAATCTTCTTAACTTCTAGTAAAAGACCGATGTACATTTTAGGTAGAAATTGTGAAAAACTATTTTCTCTTAGGATAAAGAAAGGAAAAAATTATTTTTTCAAAATTCATCCATATACATTTGTAATAGAATAATATGAAAACGTGTGAAAAAAATTCTAAAAGACTTTGATAGCACGGATTGTAATGTTTCAATCCGTGCTATTAAAGTCTTTGAGAAATGTTTGAACTTAGAAAGAAAAGGGATTTTGCAACCTTGCATGATAGGGCCAATACAATGGACACTAAGTATCCGATGGACGATAAAGAATCCTTCTATGTATGACTAAAATGTAAATATTCATTTTTAAAGTTTTGTGTGAAAAGAGAAGGTCTTGCACAATAGTTTGACCTTTGAATTAGTGCTCTTGGTTTTTTTTTAAGCAAATGTTTCACGCGGGATCCCAAAAGATGATTTCCATGGTGATTGGCTCGTCCTTCTAGGGTTAATTCTTTCCAAAGGGAGATTTTTACACTACATACGGTCATTTTTTGACATTTTCATACTGCATTATATAAGTTATACGCATGATAAATTTTAGAAGTAGATAAGGAGTTTTGTACATATTATCCAAAGTTGTCCGGCTAACCAAAAAGTTCACAACAACGTGACTTTTGACCTAGGCACTTGATTAGGAAAAAAAATGATATTCCCACAAAGTGAATACATATTCACACCTTGTGTCAAAATTTTGTGAACATCCGACCCAAATTGACTTTGTTGAAAGCTATGCAAGATTTCTTGTGTACATTGAATAGACACTAAGTGAGTCCTTTAAGGGTTAATGGTCTACTATACATTGACAATGACCATAATTTTTCTTTTTTCTTTCAAATTACTCAATAAAAACGTATCGGTGTTGCAACAAAACGTAACAAATTAATATATGGGTCTTTCTTGCAATCACCTCAAAAAAATGATTATGCCAAGTAGAAGCTCTGGGAATAAATGAAGGATGTTAATGAATAACCAAATAATAAATTGAGATTTCAACCTTTCAGGTATGACTAGATGTAGTTTAGTTCAAATTTTTAGGATTCAAGGGTTGCAAAAAACACATGTACATTAATATATATAAAATTGAAGATTTTAAAAAGAACATTATAAACCAATTGGTGAACTCCGTGGGGGGCACTTCACACATGTACATTGACATATAAAAAAGTGAAGATTTAAGAAATTAAATAATTACAAACTAATGGGTGAACTATGTCGGGGCACTTCATAATAGGTGCCCAATTTGTTCAGGTGAATTTAATGGTCAAATATATCAGCTGTCAATATTCCACTAGCTCCAACAGTCTATGTTTTTTAACTTATTAGACCTTATCAATTTAATTTAATTTAATTTATTTAATTTTATCATTTTGGAGGAGTAGTAAGTTGTTTCTTAAATACTCATGTGATATTTGGGTGGTACTTGGTGATATATGTATCAGAACTAGGTGATACCTAGGTAAATTGTGGTTAAGTTTGATTTTAAATTATAATATTAATATGATTATTTTAAACTAAAAAAATGAAAATCTCCTTTACAAAAAATAACCAACATCACTTTTTGGCTATAGCCAATTGAACAAATTGTGCACAAAACACACTAGACACCGTACTTAAAAAAAGTATAAATTGTCAACATGTGATAAGTGATATTATTATTTGCAAATTTTATCTAAGTGTCTATGTGGGAAAAAAATGACTAGAATAATAGCAAATTTTTTTTGGATCAAATTTGTGATGTCATAATTATAGACTATAGTTATAATATCATCCAAATATCTCCATATAATAAATGAGTATCCAAAAATATAGATTATAAAATTAGCCTTTTTTACTACCAAACTTGTAATTATTGCAACTTTGATAAAATGAAGAAACTTGATTTTGGAATTCATGTATATTATCTTGCCGTAAATGAATGTATTTGTTCTAAAAATTTATAAAATTATATTTATTAAATAGTAATAAAATAAATATTTTAGTGTTATTTTCTAAATGAGTGTTTTTGAGTAATTATAGGCATTACGACACCTAAAAATTATAGGGGAAAACCAAATAAGGTGAACATGATTAATTGATTTAAGCATTTGAGAGGTTTCACTATTTTTGTTAATTTTTAAAATCATCTTTGATTTGGAATTATATAAAGATGTGATAGAATGAAGAAGATTATTAAGCATTTATGAATAATCAAAGAAAAGAGTAGATTTATAGAATTAACAATTGTAAAGTAGGGGATAATTTTTTTTTATATCAGTTAGTTAAATTTTTTTGAGTCTAACATGTGTGCATTTGAAGGATTTCCTCATTATTCAAAAGCAAGTGTAAAAGATGTATATTCTCTAAGTAGGAAAACTATAAAATGTGCAAAATCTTTGAGTAGGAAAATTAAAAAATAAGGCAAGTCTTTTCTATTTTTTTCTATTTTTGCCATTTTTGAAAAATAGCCCCCATTGTAGCCTTGTATGAAGCTTAAATGTACATTATTTGGAGAAATACAAAGATAGGCTTTTAGGGGATTTGATAGTAGCCCCTAATAGAGTATGCATGAGATAATTTTCAAATGTTTTTGCCAAAATTTACATATATTTGTATGTTTTTCATCCATTTTGAGTATTTTTACATCCATCTAACTACATTCCGAGATTCGTCTCAAAAGCCCGACCCTCACTCACCTGCACCGGAACAAAAGTCCACCACCACCTGGAAAAATAGCTCCAAATAATGCACGATGGAATCGTGCCGGTAACTGCTCAGATCACAGGCCACTGGATGAAATTTAATATTATAATTGGATGGTAAATCTCCCATTTCCACGTCCGATCCCTGAACGCGGGTTCCAGCCCTCCATTCCCCGGGTCAAAGGCGAAACCCGCTCATTTCTCGGGTCGACCGAACCCGTTACTTCCCCGGGTCACCCTTCCAGCCCGGTTCTTGCTCCAAGGCAAGCTAGTCTAGCAAATGGTCGTGGCCACTACCAGTGCGTGCTGAAGACTCCGCAGCTCATATTTCTCGGCTGCAGGCTGGTCCTCAGCGTCGTCCGCACCGGATCAGCTATTCCTTCGTCTCTTCGTGCTCCTCTAGGCTTTCGTTTGGGAGTGGAATCGCCTGATTTGGTGCACTGTGGCGTTCACGGCGTTCATTTCCGTGTAGGTTTGGCGCAGATCTGAGTTCGGGAGGTTTTGTTTCGCGTGAGATGGTGACAAGCGACGCGGAGTGATATTTTGGAGTCGAAGAGGCTGGCATTGTGGTTGTGGAGTGCAGTTTGTAGCGGAGGAGAGGAAACGGACTTGGCGGAGAAATAGGAAAGGAGTGGCGGTCAGGGTTCCGCCATGGAGTTCTACTTCTACGCCGTGTTTGGGATCCAGGTGATAGTCCTGGTGGCTCTGGAGTTCGGGAAGTCGAGTAAGGATCGGATTGTCACATCGCCGCTGTTCAATGCGTTCAAGAACAACTACCTGGTCGTGTACTCGCTTATGATGGGTAACACACGACCCTTGCTTCTCTTCTCTGGCGCAATGTGCAGAAAAAATGGAATACCTCCTGTCTCCCGTTTGGTCCTCTCCTGTCGGTTAAGGGTGTTTTTTTCTGTCCGGTGTGGAGTGTTTAGCGCGTGCATTTTTCTATTGAGTTCTGGATCTGATGAGCGATGCTTTAGTTGAATTTCTTTATGCCAGGTCGTTCACCTTATTGAGCGATTCTCTGTAAGTTGTAGTTACCGTTGTTTCTATATTCGTTAGATGCACATTGTTTGTGTGTTTCTTCGAGATGTTTGTTACCTGAGCGCTTGGCGAAGCGTTTGCCCTTGGTGTGAGGTGTCGTCGGTGGAGCCTTTTTTCGGTCTGTTAAGGATGTTTTATGTTCAGAGCGAAGGGTTTAGCTCTAGCATTTTTCTACCGAGTTCTGGATCTGACGAGCGATGCATACATGGAATTCTTTTGTTCTATGTTGTCCTGTTTGGGAGAGCGCACCCCGTTGAGTGTTTTTTCTGTCATGATTGATCATTGTCTTGGATACACAATGTTTTTTCCTACGAGATGTGGACTATCTGAGTGCTTGGCGAATATTCTTGTCCTTGGTGCGATTTGCCATCAAAGTAGTAGATGATGCCCGGAATGTTTGCATTACTTCTTTGGAGATCTTCCACACATGATAAGTTCTTCTCAGTATATTTTAAATCGATTTTAGAAGTTTTGTTTTCGTGCTATCAGTGCATTGAAATCTTTGATTCGTCTTAGGGTGAATTTTAGACCATGGACATCACAGAGTCCGAATTTGCACGGGTTTTAGTTGGTGGAAGCTTCCTGCACGACTGGCATCCTTAGCTTCCATCGGTTCTTGATTTTACAATATTTCCGAAGTCATTCCGTGACAATAGCACTTCAATCTTTCTCAAGTCTTATGAAATGCGAGTCGATTGGTTTGTCTCATTCTGGATACACTGAAACATCGAGGTAATGGATTCACGAGATTCTTGAGGAACTGAGATCACGAATTTGTGTTTCGGTCTTTCAATATTTTCAATTCTGAAAATTTCCTGTTCTAATGCTTTTCGCCTCGGATTTGGTTCGGTTTCGAACCTTCGTATGTGAGAAGTTTGGACTACTGAAGATGATGCCAAACTCAATTCTGAAAATTATGCTCCCACAGTAGTGCTATTCGAACCTGAGTTGACAGGAACGGGCTTCAGAGTTTTGCCCTGGGTTGAAGTTTAAAGTCGTTCTTGGTGTGGTGAGTTTTCTCGTGTAAACCCAGTGTTCACACGCTACTGTCGGCTTGGTTGGACAAGATTTTCAGCTTTTTCAATGGTCTCTTGTCTTGTGTGCAGCGGGAGACTGGCTGCAAGGACCATACGTATACGCCCTCTATGTTCACTATGGCTACAAACAGGGTGATATCGGCAAGCTGTTCATCGCTGGATTTGGATCCTCGATGCTTTTCGGGACCATCGTGGGATCACTTGCCGATCGATAGTAAGTGCGATCTGCCTGTTTCGAAATAAAGGTTAATCAACACATCTCACACAGTTAGTTTTGGCCCCCCAACCTCATATTCTCTGTGGCTATTAAAACCATGAACCTTTGCAACTGTCCACACCGCAGGAGTCTTCACTTGTAGATTGATGTAGCGTGCACATTTTGTTGTAATATAAACCTCGGTACCTAAACTTTTTTGCTGATTAGAGTCCCTCAATAGTCTTGAGTATTGCAATGCAATAAGGTGATGAATTCATCTTATGAGTGTATTACCTGTTGAAACAACCATGGCAGTTGTTGTGTTCGGTTTCTTGGACTTACCAACTTTCCTTCTCAAATCTGTTAAATGTCTGTCGACAGTGGACGCAAGAGGATGAGTATCCTCTACTGCATTACGTATATGCTGAGCTGTTTCACGAAGCATTCTCCAGCGTACAGGGTTTTAATGCTGGGACGTGTTTTGGGAGGCATCGCCACATCACTTCTTTTCTCATCATTTGAGTCGTGGCTCGTGGCTGAGCATTTCAAGGTTGGACAATTTTGCGAGGAGTACATGTGAAATGCGTTATTAGGTTGACATCTTCGTTGCTGTAAGAATATTTCCTCTGGCTGTTCAGTCTCCTAGGCTTTCTAACATTTTCTTGTGGGTGTTCTATGATACAGAGAGGATTCGAGGCACAGTGGTTGTCGCTGACATTCTCCAAGGCTATCTTTTTGGGTAATGGTTTGGTTGCGATTCTTGCTGGACTTGTGGCGAACACTCTGGCTGGCACCTTCGGCTTTGGTCCGGTCTCCCCATTCGATGCCGCAGCATGTGTGTTGGCAGTCGGTATGAGCATAATAATTTCGACCTGGCCTGAAAACTATGGTGATCAGACTGAGGGCAAAAGCATCGTTGATCAGTTTACTAAAGCTGCTTCAGCAATTGCCTCCGGTAAGAACGGAATTGTGATAATCGCTCTGCCGAGCGCTGTCTTCCTCTTGTGGCTATTTAATAGTATGTTATCGTGCTTGAAAATCCTTCCTTTGCTTTCCTTATTCAATTCTTATCTTCTCGAGTTCTAGAGATTGTGACATGTGAGCATTTGAATCTTAATTTGCACGTGTGTGCGATGCAGATGAGAAGATTGCGCTTCTAGGTGCCATCCAGTCCTTGTTCGAAGGTTCCATGTATACGTTTGTGTTCCTGTGGACACCAGCCTTGAGCCCTTATAATCAGACGATTCCATTTGGCTTCATTTTTGCCACTTTCATGCTTGCCTCTATGTTGGGTAGCTCTTTGGCATCTCGCCTTTTGTCGCGTCCCAACTTGAGGGTTGAGAGCTACATGCAGGTTGTCTTCGCCGTCTCATCAGGCTCCCTGTGTCTACCTGTCATCATTCAAGTAAGCCACTTAAATCTTTTAGGACAGTAAATGCGTTGTTTTATAATTTTAATTGTTTTTGCTACAGGTATCTGCTTTGTATATAATTCTGTTTGCAATATGCTAGAGACTCCTGGACCTAAGTTCTGAAATATGCCAGTCTCTTTCTGCGGTAGAGCCATCACAATCATGAGTTGCGTATTGCCTATAATATGTTGTCATCTTATGCTCGTGGAAACCTGCCAATTGCAGTTTTTCCTACCTGATACGAAGTCGGATACCATTACTGCTGGCGGGCGCTTGAACCTGCTTGGCTTCTGCCTTTTTGAAATGTGCGTGGGAATTTTCTGGCCATCAATCATGAAGATGAGGTCTCAATACATCCCAGAGGAATCCAGGAGCACTATCATGAACTTTTTCCGAATCCCTCTCAACATCTTCGTCTGCATCGTCCTGGCCAATGTGAGAAACTCAATCTGCAACCTTATCTGTATTCCGCTCTTTAATGTAGCTATAGCAGCTCAAGTTGAGTTTTCAGTAGTAAATTTAATGTTCTCTCAACGTGTATGCCCGTCAGCCTGTCGTGACCTTTTTCCGATTCTTGCAGGTGAGTGCTTTCCCTATCAGTGTGATGTTCGGAATGTGTGCAATCTTTTTAGCAATGGCAGGAGTGCTGCAGCGGCGGCTTTCGGTTGTTTCGGAGAAGCACAACAGGAACAGTAAGTGACAGTTCTCATGTCTCCCTGTGCATTGACAGTTTATTCCTGAAACAAATTTACAGTACTGTCTCCGTGGTAGCATCTGAGAATGAGTCACTAGAAACTGATTTGGTCTTTGCTTGGACCACTTTTTCTCGTGCTATTTTTCAGAGGCTTTGGCGTCTGTGGAGGAGAAGTTGCACGATTCTGAAGCGGAACCACTCAACGTCTAAAGTGGGAAGAAACATTAGAGTAGTGTAGAAGTAGGATTTTCTTCTCTTGATGGGAACATCAAGTCAATTTGAATGCAGATTGGCTCTGTGGTTCTTTTAAGAGCTGTTTGTAGTGTTTACCCATTGATTTGAAGAAGTTTCAGATTTCAACTACTAGTCGACCAGCCATATTGCTGTTTACATCAAAATTGAACTTTATGGTGATTTAAAGGTGTGTCCATGTATGACACTTCTCTTTACAATCCCCAAAAGTTAGTGATGCAGTGTGGTCATTGCATCCAACGTTTCATATTGTATGGCTCGAGCACCTCTAAACATCATTTTAAGTTTGCCGTACTAGTCCAATATTTCGGAAGCTGACGAATAGGGGACATAACATTCAAGAGCTGTGAGACCAGCTGCCTTCCCTCTGACGGAATGATGTGGTATATTCCACATCATTTCATCCAAAGGATGAAATGGTGTGGAATATTCCACACCCAACATTAGCTAATAAGCCACGCGTCAATAATGTCAGACTTCTGCTCAGCGCCAAGGTCATGACTGCACAATCGGGTTACTGGGAAATTGAACACTTTTAATTTCAACAAAACCAAAAGAGTAGCTTAAAAAAAATGACAAACAATTCAGTGCGGTTAATAATCTCAATGTCTGAACTCCCTCATTTTGCATTGTAAGCCTTTCATGTTTTGGAATTTGGAATTAGAAGACAATTTTTTATGTACATATGGGGTGGTAGGAGGTAGAACAACCCATGTGGGATATGTAATTTAGAGTTTGTAATTTCTCAACCGCTCATAGTTAAGTCTAAAGTAGGAATTGTGTTAAAATTATAATTTCAGGCCTCATTTAGGAATAGTGGAATACCTTGTTTCAAAATACTTTGAACTAAAATAAGTTGGGGAATCAAGTTAAATTTCATCTCCAAAAATTCGTTTGAGATTTTAATCTTCCACTCAAAAGTTATAGACAAATTTCATAGAGGGGTTTGAAAGTGTTTTTTTTTGACATTTTCATACATCCTCACTGAAATTTGTCCATAACTTTTGAGTGGAAGATCTAAATCTAAATCGGATTTTTGGAGATGAAACTTAGCTTGATTCCCGAACTTTGTTTAGTTAAAATTTTTTTGAAAAAGGTATTCCACTATGCCTAAATGTTGTCTGAAATTATAATTTTAACACAATTCCTTCTTTAGATTTAACTATGAGCGGTTGAAAAATTACAAACTCTAAATTACATATCCCACATGGGTTGTTCTATCTCCTACCACCCCAAGTGTATATAAAGAGCTTCTCTTTTCTACAAAAAAATCAAAATAAGTTGTTGATGGCAAATGGTTAGATTTCAATGGTATACCCAATGAAGTCTTTGGGTTTTGACAGACCATCTATCTTTAAAATTATTTGTTTTTAAAGAATATTTTGTCCTAGAATTAGCCAAAAAAATAGATCGCACCGTAAATGTACTGGCATTGTCTCGGTCCTGAAGCATACATTAATAACATGTGGATGCATTTCGTGGATGAAGACTTCAGAGAGGCAAAGGCAGCCTCTCTGAAGGCTCTTGAATGTTATGGAAAGACCTAAATGGTGACATAATTCTCTGAATGGAATACTAGTCGACGTTGGACTTGTGAGGTGCACGGAATGTGCCTAATTTTTTTTTGCTCACGCTAAGGTACATGAAGTCCTTGTTCGCAGGTGCCATAAAGTGTTCCTAAAGTGCTTGGGCTCTAAAAGCATTCCCCCTCTGAAATGTACACTATTTGCACATGTCTCTTTTCTTTTCACTGCAACAGTAATATGCAAATAGTGTACATTTCAGGAGGTGGATGCTTTTAGTGACCATTTCATTTCAACTTCAGAAATTCATGACTAATTTTGCAAAGCTTTAAAAAATATGAAATGACTTGGATTAGATGCCAAATCCATTTGTTGAAAATAAAATTTCAAGAAAGTTTAACCTCACCAAATTAATTTTCAGCTCTTAAATGGATACTTATGAATTTCTATCGTAGTGCCCATTTAATGCCACTTATGAGATGTTATGGAAGGAACATTGAAGGGTGATAGAAGAGTTACTACATCCCCCTAGACCATCACAATTTTCTTGAGAGCAACCAATCAGCCCTTTTTTAAAGCTTTTTGAGAAAGTGTCAGGGTGGCAATCACTTAAAATTTGGTGAAGCATTGTATTTCTACATTCATCCATCTTTTGGACCAAAAAATACTTTTCAATCATATTTATGCACTTTTTCATTCAAATTTGGCAACTTCATCCATATCTTTAATAGAAATGGGAAATTTTTGGCCAAAAAAGAGTACTTTTGTCTAGCGAAACGTAGAATTTTATTTTGAAATGGTACTATCTGGGCCCATGGTGCCAAAAATAAAAGGAGTTGAAGCATCTTTTGCTTCAACGGTGTTCTTTCGAGGGTGAGTCTAGTGGCATAACTTGGTGCTCTATTCTTTTAACTTGGAAAATTCACAAAATATTATTGAAATAATGAAAAAATACGAAACCATCTTGAGGTGGATTTTTCTTGAAGTTGCTTACAAACTCATCAAAAATAAATTAGAACTTGACCTTATGAGATGGTAGAACTAGAAAAGGTAGTGGTTTTGGGTGCAACCACTTTAGATGCTTTTGGCTACTCAAAGTCTTCCACTCTTTCCTTGTCAACTGATTCTTCTACCATCTTTTTGAGTCTTATTTCCATCATTTTACTAAGCTTAATTCTAAAAGGACTAGACCTATCACCAAGGTACTTTGCTAAAACAGGTTTGAATTTTGGACCAATAGGTGCATTCTTTATTTCTATAATAATTTTGAAAATCGTCTATTGACTACTTTTGGGCCTCAAAATCCTTCTAAAGTAAATAGATGGCCATGTTAGCCTATTATTGATTTCTTCCGAAAAGAACTTCCACCTAAATGAAAATGAACTTCTACTTCAAAAATAAATGAACATTTTTTTTTTCAACTTTTAATTGTTCAAGTGACCCATTTTTTTGTTGTTTGTCATTTTGAATGCCAATGAATGGTTTAATAGATACATCCAATTTCATTCATTCAAATTTTCTAAGTTTCTTGTGCTAGAATTCTAGAAATTTTTCTAATATTAGGTAGGACATGGTAACCAAAAAGTCTATAGGAAATTTTTCAATTGGTTTAGAGAATGTTTACACCTCTCTTGAGTTACTACAATTTCTTTAATGAGTTGGGAAAAAAAGATGGTTTGTGTCAATCAAGTTATTCTATATAGAACATATGCTAACTTGGAAGAATGAGGGTTTTGCTATTGTAGCTCCTCTTGTTTGTATTGTATGGGTTTTCAAAATCTATTTTTCCAAATATTCTAAGGTAATTACATTTTAAATTGACCCAATATGCTTCACAGCATCATGGCCCTTGAGAAATTGATGAAGTGTGTTTTGTGCATGCCTATTGCAAATACTTACGAAGCAAAATACAAGTGTTTGCGTAAATTCTAGAAGCTCAATGAATAAGCTACAATTTTTTAAGTTGAAGAATTGCGACAGGCCTTTAATGTAACCTAATTGAACTCAAAATCCATCTTATAAATGTAAATGAAAGTTTTTGAGTATAAAAATACTCCTAAGTAAGAGGTTCAATTGAAACAAATTTTATCAAGTGCTATCTCTTTACAAAAGCTATCACCTCTACAATATGATAAATGGCACATTCATTACTCAAAATGGTGCTTAACTTGCCTTTCTTCTTGATAGTTTGTGGTTGACTATTTGGTTACATTGTTTTTCTATCTAAAAAGAGCAATTGGTATTCCGAAAGGGTTTGTTTTAGGAAGAGTTTCCTTATTGCTTGAAAAACACAAATGTATTTCACCTCAAATAAAAAATTCCTAATTCAATATACTTTTGTTCCAAAAATAAATAAATTTTGTTTTATTATCAATTTTATAAGGTATTTATAACAATTGATTTCAAAATTTGCCATAAAAATTGGTTTGTGCAACAATAAACCCAAGTATATAGATACAGATGATCTACAAATCATTAATAACAATTATTATTTGAAACTTAAGCCATTACTAAATTAATATTTTATAATCTTTTTTGTAATTTATCTTCACCATTTTTTGGAAATTTGGACTATATAGTCAAGGTCTACCTCAAGGTACTTTGAAGGTTGCATTTACTATCCATTTAAATTTTGAATACCTTGGAAAATATTGTAACTTTTACACACATTTCTCATAGAAAGAAAAATCTTGGTGTAATAAAATACAAGGGAGAACATATTTTTTTATAAAAATTATATTTCCATGTGAATTTCAAAAGTGGTTTATTAGAAATAGAAAATATCCTTAGATAGTAAAGGTTTGTAAGAAGTCATTGCATCTTTTTAGTTTGTTAACCCTCTCTACTAAACATTTAATTGAATGCATGTAATTTATTTTTCTAGATAGCATTTGAAAATTTTACAGTTCAAACTTGCATACCATCTAGTTGGCTCCTCTAAATTGCAACATTGGTCATTTGGTCCTACCCTTGTAACTTTGATCCCAAACAAGTCAAGGGCCTTTTTGCAACAAAATATTTGCTAAATTGTGTTTGATCCAAAGTCAAACACTTGTATAATGGCACCAAGCCTATTGGGTGCATGCATCCAAATACATTAAGATACAAACAAGATTAAAAAAAACTATGAAAATTACTACAATATTTCTAATACTTTAAATAGCTATGAGCATCTGAAAAGAAATCAATAATAGAAAAATATAGTACCTGGCTATCAAGGTCAACATTTCATGCCAAATAATTCATTATAATTGAGAAATTTAATTTTTTATTTGTTTTCAAATCCTTAAATTTTGGGCATCTATTTTTAAAACTACTTTTTGCCAACCTTGATAGTTAAATATGGTATTTAGTTTATGGTTCTTAAAAAAAAAATCCTAAGATCAATTTTAAAGATATCCTTAAAACAAATTCTATGAAGCATTTTTCAATTTTTATAAGAAATTCAATCTAACTCTTTTATATAAATATTCTTCTATATAGATCAAATAGCACAAGTATGTGTTTCCTCAAAAACTAGCTAATCATTCTAGCTATTTGAAGCAATGGTCATTAAAAATGACTTCAAAATTTAACTAAGGTAAAAGAAACTTAAAACATCAACATAATTAGACATTGAAGTTCTAAACTTTATAGAAAAAAACACAAATCTAGTAACCCCTAAATGTCCAATACATTTTTTGAGCTTCTTAGAGTATGTTTTAAGCAAAAACAAAAAATTAAACTTTGAAAACTTTTAACAACTTTTCAAATTATAAGTTTAAGATATTGAAGTAGATGTAATATGGGTCACATCTCATGTGATTTTTAAAATTATATTGTTTGATTATAAAGGATAGAAATTAGAAGTTGTCTAAAAATTTTCAATTTGTTATTTTTATATCAATTTTAAAATTATGATCATGTAGAAAATCTGAGGTTCAAGAAGTTTTGTTTTTTATTAGCAATTGGAAGTCAAATGTTTGATAATGTGACTTAGTGTGATCTACTTCTAAAAATAGGTATCATTTACAATAGTGATATAGGGCTAATATGCGACTTTTGTGACTAATTTCTTTAAAATGGAGGTTAGTCATATGAATCTTTATACTAGTAACTTTTGAAATCATTAATCCAAGAATTCTTGTCATTGACTATGGATTTAGAGTGTACATCTAAAAGTCATTTATTTAACAATCTCCACTATTATTGGGAGGATTGAATTTTATTAATAATTAAAAGTTTTCATATTCAATCAAATCATCCCTCAGTGCATAATCTAACTACCCACTAATAATAAGGGTTTAATTGCAATATTTGGGGAGAATGTGGTGTGTTACATGCCAACATTTCTCATGTGGCTTGACTTCAAGTGTCCGCTTCCTTGATGTCATGTGGTTGTTGGGTAAGAACATTGGATGCTTGGTGGTCCTTGATCCTTTAAAGATCAACAATTTTTCACAAAACTTGACAAAAGTCATGGGCACAAAATGGCTCACCAAGTGACCAACTTCTAGAGAGTGAAGAGTTTTGTATTTGTGAATTTAATTGTACAATATATAAATTTAGAAAACATTATTTTTTTGTCTTTGAAGAAAATATGAAGAGTATCCACTAGTGCAATTGGGAGATTATATTATATATTTCTACATGAAAATGTAAAGATATCACTATAATACTCATAATATTTCCACATTAGTGACCACTGTGGACATATTTGAGCATATTTTTTGTAGAGGGCATGCATAGGGGTTGAAAGACTTGATTGGAATTTTGGAATGGGCTTCCAATGAATTTTGAATCAAAAATATTGGCAAGAATTGAAACTTAGAACCCTTGCAAAGTGGTGAAAGCATGAAAAATTTGCATTTACACATCATATTGTTATGAAGAGCATTAGCTAAACAATTATGAATTTGGGGAGATCTAGCTTACAAATTCACCATGTCCGTAACATATGAATTTGTTTAACTCAGAATAAAAAATAATGAAAAAATATATGCATTTATTTAAATGATTGAATAAATATTTTTAGAGTCTCATATATATATAACAATATACTTCACTAGATATTCTTGATTTTTTTATGCATGAATGGTTGTCATTTGGCATTTTTTTCAAATAATCATATGGAATGGAATTATTTGCCAACTAAAAGTCTTTATATGCAAGTTTTGAATCGCTTATTTATAATCTAAGCATTGTATCTTTTATCATAATGGTGTACATTTTTTTTATTGAAACTATATTAATCCTTAAAGTTTTAAGCCAGTTTTTAGGTGTTTTGGATCTTCATTTTGTAAGTTACAAATAATTGAAGCTCAAAGTAAGATGAGTCATTTTTAGGCAAAATTAATTGTATGATCTTGTAGAAAGTCAAGTCCTTATCATCTTTACAAAATTTGTTTTCAATCCAAGCCATAGATTGCAAGATTATAATGTAAAAGTGAAGGGTACTTCAAGGAAATCAATGTTTTGTCATAGCTAAAATTGTGCTTTTATTGGCTCTTTTGGACACATAACTATTTAGAAAGTTAGCATCCTAAGCTCATACTTAAGGTAACCAAGTTCCACATGCATGGATACAATTCTTGTATTTTTAGTACCAAAAATGAGTGAACAAATGGTCTTGCAATAGTGACAACTTCATTGTTAAATTTCAAAAATTATGAGATAAACTAGAAGATTTTCACAGATTTGGAATCAAAATTTAGGATCAAACATGATAGAATAAAAGAACACAAGAAATGACACACAATAGGATTTTTTTTTTTAAAACGGCTCAAATTTGAATGTAGTTCAATAGTTGTTTGTACCCACTACACTCGGATTTGAGTTGTTTTTCAAAAAAGAAGGGGGAGGGTAGTGCCACTCCAAGTCTTATCTACTATTCGGAAACTCATTGAAAAAGGGCCATAAACGGTATAGGCTCAGGATCCATTAGAATTCCAAACGTCATCATTGTCCAACCTCATTACTCTTCCACTTCATTTGCATAGCCTATCGTGCGTTGCTTCTAAAAGCGCATGAAAAGTCTCCAACCACCTCTCTCCCATCATAATGACCGGACTAAGCTTTGCTAACACCGGATGGCATAGTTGTGACCATGTCCGCCCATGAACACATGCCTCTACCTCATTTGCTAGAGTTCCTAAATTTGATGACTCTTTGCTATAGCCTCTAGACCACCCATACTTCACTGAATACACCACTTAATTGTTAACTTGATTCTCTTGAGAATGAGCCCAAATTCAAGTGACTCTTACAGTTCTAAATTGAAGTATGGCCCTTTTAATAAATAGATCAATCTATTTTAGGTTGCTTAAAATTTGAAGGATTAAGCTTCATATCTTCTATGTTAATTATCCAAATAATGTTCAAGGCTTGACATATTGAATTTGTATAATTATGTTCTTCAAGGCTCTAAACCAAATTCATTACCAATCTCACAATATATTTTTTATTGTTGCTTTTGGAACCCAAAATGGGTGTGTGGCCTTTAACCCCTAATAGACAAGACATTTAAATTTCAAAAAATGGGTGAATGCAAACATGTCCCAAGTTTACAAAATATGGATTTACTCATCTTTTTAAATGTTTGTAGATTCTTGTATTAGTTCTATTACAATTTTATGGTATAGATTTTTATAACTTTTCTTTGTAGATATTCTATAGTTTAAGGGGCACAATTCCCTTTGACCTCAAAAAATAATCATTAGAATATTTTTCTTTGCCAAAAATAGACCTCAAGCTCCTATGAATTCCTGGACTCACTACGGGAAACAATGGGAACTTTGTCAAATTGGCAATCTAACGTGGCCATGATTGTACCATGTCAAAAAAAATTATTTAATTTAAATTTTTCATAGCTTGGGGAACAAGCTTGAAACGGCCTTCCCATACCCTCAAATTCCTTCTAATGTTTTCCGTTCATAAAATAATCCTTCAAATTGACTTGAAAAAAGTCTGTAGAATGAAAATCTAAAAATATTATCACACCATTAAAACTTAATATTTTGAATGTAAGGATTTTTTTTGTAAAATTATAAATATTCAATCTATAATAAATATCAGAAGGAATTTCCAATCCAATTTTGTTTTAAAATTTATTAAAAAATATTGATTTAAGTAGAAAATTGATTTAACCATGTTAATATGAACACTTTTTTGTCCTAAGATACAAAGATGTTTTTTTCCTTTTTTTCCTTACCATATAGATATGATCCGCACAAATGAATATCCCTATAATTGTAAAATCATAATTCTAATTAATTACAACAAATTCTATTGCTAAAAAATAAAAATATTTTTGATGAATATTCAGAATTTTACTAAGATAATTTGAAAATTATTCATAAATATTTTGAATTTTGACCGCATGGATAATTTTGAATCTTCTCATGTAATTTCTTTCTTGAAGAGGGCGGCAATAAGACCCTCCACCGGGAATGGGTCCGCATACCCGTACCCGACGAAAGCGAGTCCTAATTCCTAAACCCGTCCTCCGTCTCTCCTCCGAGTCTCCGACATGCTTGCTGATGTTTTCTTTGACCTGAAACTCATCTCCTCTTTGCAATTCGAACTTCGATTCTGTTGTTATTGTTTTTGTTTTTAAAATTTCTCGAATTTTTGAGGTTGATTGGCTTTAGATTGAAATCTGGAAGAATAATGGATCCGCCTGTTTTAGTGAGTATTTTTTTGTTTTGCGTCAACCATAGCCATTGACATTCTAGGGCAATGTCGCTTGTTCCCGTCCCGTTTCGTGTTTTCATCGTTTGCGCTATGATCGACTGGACCAGTCCACATTCTACTGCAATGAGCGGCAGAAATCTCTAATTGTTGCTATCAGAATGGCGAGCAGGATTTTTCTTCAGTTCCTGCTTGCCGTGCTTGCCCTCTCGTCCAGCGTATGCAAATGCGATTTACAGAGCAATCCGTTGTTCACTCGCCCTTTGAACATCACATTTCCCGACTACCGGATCTACCATCGCATGACTGATCTCCTGCACGAAGTTGACGCACTGGTCGATCGCCATCCGGGGATTATGCGCCGGGAGGTTGTCTCTGCCGCAGTGGACGGCTACTCGACTGCGATGCGTGTGGTGACAGTTTCACCTGGCGGCTTGGACGGGAGCACGGATGACAAGCTGCGCGTCTTGTTGAATTTCGGTGAACACGCCCGGGAGCTTGTTTCCTCGGAATTGGCGTTGCGGTTTTTGAGCATGCTGGGAGGGGAGCGGAACATCACGAATCGGGCAGGGCTTGAGCATACGCTTCCTCTCACCGTGTTGAAGGTGAGCTAGGGTTTAGGGCTTCAGTAGAGCTTCAATTGGTGTTTTTTGGAGATTTACATGGCATTTGATGTATAAAGTAAAGTCTCCATTTACCATACAGTAAGAGAGAGGTCCCATTCACCACATGCTTGAACTTTGCAACTTTTCCTACAACAATCTAGAAATTTGCACCATCTCAGAATTTGCACATTTGTTTTTGTGTCAAGCTAAAAATCAATTGCAGGAAACTAAATGTCAATAGATTAAGTATTTTCACACTTGTCACAAACCATCCATGTGTGGTCAATGGAACTTTAATGTACTGTATGGTCAGTGGAGCCTCTTCCTTACATGTCATATGATGTAATGTAACGTCCATATAGTAAAGGAGAGGTTCTATTGACCATCCATGTGGACTTTGAACCTATTCCTACAACAATCTAGATATTTGCACCATCTCAGATTTTGCACATTTGTTTTTGTCAAGCTAAAAATCAATTGCAAAAAACTGAATGTCAATAGATAAGTATTTTCACAATTAGCACTAATTAATTCTCACATGTGTGCTCAGTAGAGCCTCTACTGTATTGTATGGTTAATGGAGTCTCTACCTTTCTTTCTTTTTAAAAACTCTGGTTACTTGTCGAGTTTATTTTTTTCGGCTTTTCTTTTGATTTTTTTGATGTGTGACGGGCTGAAATTTGTGTGAAATCACTCCTGAAGGTGATCCCTATGGAGAATGTGAACGGGCGCGTGAAAGTGGAGGCAGGGGATCTCTGTGAGCGGAAGAATGGCAGGGGAGTGGATACCAACCGGAACTGGGAAGTAGACTGGGGCAAGAAGGAGAAGGATTATGACCCTAATGAAGAGTATCCTGGTACAGCGCCTTTTAGTGAACCCGAGACGCAGATTCTGCAGCAGCTTGTTAAGGAATTTGATCCGCATGTGTGGGTGAATGTACATTCGGGGATGGAAGCTTTGTTCATGCCGTATGATCATAAGAAGATGACGCCGACTGATAGTGTCGGACTGGCCGTGAGGAGGCTGTTGCAAATGCTTAATGAACAACATTGCCAAGGGCGCTGTGCTGTTGGTTCCGGTGGCACCTCCGTTGGGTATCTCTCGCACGGCACCGCGACCGACTACATTTACGACGTAGCGAAAGTGAGCATTCCTTTGCTCTTTCTGATCATTGTATCTCATTTGTTTGATTAACCGATTTTGCTTCTATTTGTTTTGCTTTGTTTGTTAAGGTGCATGAACTAGCGTACGTTTTCACTTCGTTGAACGCTTACAATGTTCTGCATTGATTCTGGGGTTACTTTGTTTGGTCCCATTCGAATTATAATTTCACAGTATGACCAATCAAACCATAAAATCTCGGTCCTTTTAAGGCTTGACATGATCTTAAGTTGAACTTTTCTTGCAATGCTTTCATTGGTGGCGCTTTTTTTCGGCACCTGAACTTCAGTTTAGGTCAGCAGGACTTCGATTTTGATAAAGTTTCAGTGTCTGGCCTTGTTTAATCCCTAAGCAGTGAAGCAGCTCACGTTGGACCCCATGTCTTTTTTCAGTAGTTTTGAGTAGTTAATATGGGGACTTCCTTTTGTCTAATTTTATATATGCACTGACCAACTTCGCTGACTCTGGTGATATAAAATCTAGCCCCATCTGAATTATTAATTTTCAGCATGGTCAATCAAATTGGCGATTCTAAAGTATGAATCCTTGGTCGTTTAGGGGTTTCCCTTTCCGTACTAGATTTTACCAATTATGTGTTTAATTATGTATTCTATGCGACAATTTGGTTATTGTGTGTTGTCCATAGTCTCATCGTGATCATCGTCTTTGAAGGTACCAATTGCACTGACATTGGAGATTTTTGGAGACGAAAATGCTCCAAATGAAGACTGTTTTCGCATGTTTAATCCTATTTCCCACGATCAGCTGGAGGAGGTGATTTCAAAGTGGTCAGCCATCTTCTTCTCTCTTCTAGCAAACTTACCGACAACTCTTTTCAGAGTGCCGAGAAAAATTGGAGCTTCCTCGTGGCGAATCACAGATGCCGATCTTGTCATACAAGATCCAAAGCTCTTAAAACAATTCGACTTTCATTCGATCGAGGACCAGAGAAAGTTTGGACCAGAAAAAGTTTGGCAAGGGTCGGACCCGATGTTGGAGAGCTTAAGAACACCAAATCTCCTGGCTTCCTTGCAATTTTACATCTTTTTTTGCGTGCTCCTGGTAATCCTGAGCTGGCTTCGGTGTAGTAAATTTTGCAGAAGAGTTTTTTCCTTCATTCGTCCCAGCTCACGCCTGTGAATTTGGATGCGTCGAGCATGAACCAAGGCCAAGTGTACAGGACGAGTGCTGTCAGATGGGTTGGTGCCTGAAACCATTTGACAATCAGATTGCACTTACAGAAGTGTTCCCCAGCAATTGAAGCGCAAACTGATATCGAGGACGACTCCTACTTCGCAGCATTGGAACCCTTTGCCGTACATTTTGAGAGCCATTGCACATCGTGTTACTGAAGCTTAGAGAATCTTGCTGCAAAAAGTTTTTCTCGGTAATGATACGCCGAATCGATGTTCATTCTTTAGTGAGCTTCCATCAACTTCGTTTCATGTGGAGTTGATAGTGAAGAAATACATGACTTAGGTAGAGTGACACTTAGGTAGAGTAAATTCAGTAAGACTATCAAGTCGGACAAAAACATTTTTGTTAATGGAAGTGCAGGTATCACAATTACGACTCCTAATTTTCTCGATTGATTGTGAGCAGATTTGCAGCGGTGAAGACGCGCTGCGAGGGTGAGTTTTTTTTTCTTCTGAACATTGAGTTGTGCCTTGGCAGGGGCAAAGACGGCTGACCTCTTGACACTGTTGATTCTTGTGTATTAAAATCGAAGGTACCTGGAATGAAGCTATGCTGTTCGTGGTGTGAGCTGCAGACAATCCCCTGACAATGCGGCAGAGGTTCATTCACAATTCAGAGTAGATGATTGCGGTTGAGCATTGGGTTTTTGCAGAAAGGTTGCAACTCCACTTGGTTGAGCATACAGTAACAGTAACTTTTCCAGGTTTGTTGGCCTCCTTGATTCGTTCTCCCCACTCCTAAAACAACAAATTTCTCTGCAAACTGCTTTGTAGCAACTAGCATGCTAATTCATGCATATCAAACGTGATCATCAACTTTTTTAGGATATTGGAGTGATTGCAGGTCTAAATAACAATTGCCATGTGGGAAAATGTTGAGATTTCATCAACAATAAACAATGTTGAGGTTTGGTGTGCTGCCAAAGTCCTTGCCGTGACAGTGGTACAAGTATGTGAAATGTCTATATTAGAAATGAAGCGTTGAAAGCAATCACAAATTAATTTTCAGCTACTCAAATAAATTGTCGTGCAAAATTCGCCAACTAGTAGCTCCTACCGAATTTTGGAGGTACTATACCAAAAATTAATGAAAATAAAAACACCTAAAACCAAAGGCAGTGCAACATTGATTTGTCAGATTACCTGTAGAATTACTGGAAGTGTGCGACACTAATTTATCAAAGTCATGGTAGTTGAAAGATAAATAAATTAGTGCAGATTGAAATATTACTCCATTGTATCAATTTCCACAACAAAATAGAATAGTGTAGTGACATGAATTTGAGCATAAAAGATACAAGCTTCATTAGTGTCTATATTTATATGATATTTCTTTTCTACATCATTAGAAAAAATTTGGGGCCAAGGAAGGGCCGTTTCAGGCCCGTTCCCCAATCTGTTCCCATACTGTGAACAGTGATATGGGCTGTCAGAAAAAAATATTAAAAAAAAAAAAAAAAAAAAAATTGTTTCCCAAATTTCGTTTTAAGAATTTTTTTTTAATTTTTTAATTTTTTTGAAAATCTGATGTGGCCAAAGTTCGGCCATGTCACCCTGCTGCGGTGGCGCAGTTTCAGCAGTCAGGGACTGCGCAGAACTTGTGGAGAACTCATGGAAACTCGCGGCCCTCCCTTGGCCCCAAATTTTTTCTAATGAGGTACTTTGAAAGACTAAAGAGACTAACCTTCAAAGGATGTAGCACCCCATGACCAAGGTAGTCATCAAAACTCTTCTAATTATTGGACCAATAGTGTACTTTTTGTTTCTATAGTGAACAATGAAGCTATACATTGATTTCTTATTAGCCTTAGTGTCCTTCAATGGTTAAGATAACAACACCTAATCATAATCCATTTTTAAAACCTTTAGGGATTTTTTCACCTAAATTGTATAACTTCTATTCATTAGAGCCTAGGTTGTGTTCAAATACATTTATTTCCACCATTTTGAAAATTCATAGTTTATTCATACATTGTCCAGAAATTACATTTTAAGAAAATTTAGAAATCCCTTTTGACTACCAACAATATCTTACAAAAAAACTTCAATGTAGTAGTGGGATTATATTGAATTATCCATTTACATTCATTTAACCCTTAAATGGCGTTGAGACCCTATGGATGTCTTGATTGTTCATATAGAAACAAATAATTTACCTATTGATTCAATAATCCAAGCATTTTGGTAACTACCTTGGTCATGAGGTCCACTTCCTTTAACCCCTAAAGGACTATGTATGTGTGTGTTCAGAGAAACATTGTCAAAAATTGTGGATTTGGGGTATATTATTCAAAAATAAAAATTGACTTAAATTGACTTAAACCATACAAAATTGAAGTTAAGTATTTAACCATAATGCAGAAAAAAATTTAGTATGTTTGACTATGTGGATTGAAAAGATTATAATGTTTGAAATGAGAAGAAATTTTTTTTTTCATTTTTGCAAAACAAGGTCAACAAACTTTGGGCCCCATTTGGGGTAAAAATTTTGTTCTATACAACCATGAGAATTTTGACCATTCATAAGTATATGATATTAGGTTCATTCACGAAAATGTTCAAAAGCAAATATGAAGTCTAGCTTATTTAAAATCACCTTGCAATGCAAGGAGGTTAAGTGAATTTGCAATACACTAGTCATTTTTTGATGATTTCTTGTGCAATGAGAAAATTTTATATTTGAAATTCCAACAATGAAAAGTTAGAGACAAACCTTTGGAATATGTGATAAAAATTTCAAGAATTTTGACTCCATTGATTGCAAGATAATAGGACTTGAAGTTGGAAGGAAATTTTTTTTCTTGAAACCACCTCAACATAGCTAACAAATTTTGACTCTTCTTAGAATGTGATTTGAGGACTAAAATTTGTTTTTTGGGGGATAATTGTATGCCATATTTTATTAGTTGCATACATGCCAAATTTTAAAAGTTGATGATCCTTTTGCAAAAGATTCCCCAAAGATTTGAAATTGCCCAAGCTGCCCCCAAAATTCAAGGTAGCATAACTTTCGATCCAAGCACCCCATTGGAAAAATATTTATTTTTTCACAAAGGAGGTACATGTTTATACATTGTGTCCAAATTTTATGAACATCCAACCCAAAATGACTTTGTAGAAGCTTATCTAAGATTTCTTGTATACATTGAACAAATACTTGGTCCTTTAGGGGTTAAGGGTTATTCTCCTCTTCCTTGAAGTGGACACTAGACTTTCATAAAAAATTCTAGGTAAAAAAGTTTTAGATATCATATATATGTACCTTAATAAGTTTCTCTCATCAAGTGAGGATCTTTGGGAAGTTGCATATTTCAAGTGTTTTTGATGTAAACTTACTTATTGAATTGCAATGGAATTTTTTAGAGAAAAAAGCATCAAGGAACTTATTGTAAAAAAAATCCAAGTTTGTTCTCTGATCTTTGTACTTCCCACTAGTTCAAGTCTTTGACAATCATGTATCCATGATCTTGAAATGAATCACCAATTCTAAAGTTTGGGTGGTCTAAAATTTGGATAACCTAGTAAGTGCTAGTGAGGTTTGATTTTGTATGGCACACAAGCAATATAAAAATTCTTGCTGTAAGAAAACATAGGATTGTCACATGAGCAAATTAGTCCATTGAAGCTCAAAAACATGTTGCAAAATCAATACACCATACTATAGATTTGAAAGTCAAACTGAAAAGTGGATCACTTATGTCTCAATTATGTTAAGTGTAATGAAGATATTACAAAATCTTCATGGATGTGAAAATTGTTATTATACATAATTATAAGCTCCAAACTACTTATCTTTATGGATACTCAATTTGAAGGTGAGTATGTCACAATATCAACAACAATCTCTTGTATAATAAAATTTCAACATATTGATTTAGGTTATAAACTAGTATATTGGTGAAAATTAAAGTTTTCATATTCATTTTTGTTTTATAGAAGAAAAACAAACAATTGAATCATATATTGAAAATAGATGAAGGATCAGAATAGCAAGATGTTAACAATCTAATATTAATGTTTTCAAGCTATAACATAGGATTTGGATTATATCCTACCTTTACAATAAATGTACTGCTTGCATATAAGAGTGTAGAAAAATCGGTGGATAATAACATTAACCTTTAGATGCTCGTGGCACTATATTTTGGTGTTGGCAAAAATTTGAGGCTGAATAAAATCTTAACAAATTACTATTTTTATTATTATTTTTTAGGTGGATGTCCTTCAAAGTTTATTTTTAACATCAAAAATCTAATTTTGAAAAATAATATTTATAATTAATACATTTAAGATTTTATATGAGGGCATCCATTGCAAATCTTCGTTCCTTAGAGTTAATAACTTTTAGAAAGTTGTTGTGGTTATACATGTTACGTCGTTTAACCTCATATTTTTTCATAAATTCAATTTAATCAATGTAAAAAATACCAAGTTTGATTATGAACATAAACAAAGTCCTTGCACTCCTTCATGCACAAAGCTTTCTATTCGTATCAAGAACGCAACCTCACACACTGCAATAAAGCCCTTGCACTCTTTTGTGCATAAAAGAGATTGAATTTGTCATTTGTTATTAAATTTACTCCTCTAAATGCTTGATTAGAATTTTACGGTTACTAATTTTACTAGTCAAATTTAGGCAACTTTCTTGGGTGGGAAGTATTTTTTCTAAAAATTTTAAATTTTTCAAAGTAATAGATTAGGTTATATTTTAGTTATTTTTGTACCAAATTGGAATCATTATTTTGTAAAAATAACACCACTCCTTTGCCTTGGAAATTCATAAAGTAGGTGTTACTTGAGAAAATTTTATTTGGAGTCGACAATGGATACATCAATATGGATATGGACACAAGAATGGATATTTGGAGATATGTTTATACAGATATGGGAATGTATATTCAAAGATACATTTTCATGGAGATCATACATCCACATACAACTCTTTATTAAGTATCCTTTGTTGACGTTCCATACATATATAAATACATCTGAAAATTTTCTTTGGTTTGAATAAAATCTCATTAAGCTTAGTCTAGAAACAATTAGTTGTGGGTGGTGTTTTTAGCATGTGGAGTGACATATGTGCTCAAAAACACCAACCATATATGTAGGGGGAGATTATAAGGAAATTACCACAAAATATTTAATATTTGATTTAAATGTGCTAATAAGATTTCTAATTAGAAGAAAATATTTGTGATGTTTTCATCCTTCATATTTGATTTTTTTCTTATATCAATTAAAGGTACAATTGTATAAAACTTGAAGTGGATTTGAAATTGATCTATAAATATGCCAAATGGATAAAATTTAATCTTTATGTTAAACACATTTTTTTAATTTTATACAAACACCAAAATGCTTTAATAATAAGTCTATGTTTGTATTATATCCAGTAAGCATTATCCCCCAAAGGTTCATGACTATGTTTCACCAAAAAACACTTCAAAACTACCATTTATAGTGCAAAGAGTTATACTAAAGGAATTTTTTGGACATATTCAACTATATGATCTTGCACTGTAAGACATGTATGTGAATGTGTGAAAATTTTCATACACTTTGACAATGTAGATTGTAGATAGTATATTCTCCAACCTCCAAAAACAAATTTCAAATAATTGCATATTATTTGACATCATAGAAACCTGCTTGAAATCCTTAATAATCCACTTCCAAGACTTTAATCTTTTGAGGACTAAAACAAACTTGCAATGATATTTCTTCCAAGGATCCATTTATTGTATTTGCATCTTAATTTTGCAAGAAAATATCACTTGGAAACTCAATCATGGAAAGGACTTACTTGTACAAAAGTCTTGAATTAACCCCTAAATTCTAGAGGATGTTTTGAAAGAGGGAAAACTCAAAATTGCCAATTTTCTATGCATTATCTAAATCAAATATTAAACTTTTTCTTAAACTCCAGCCATAAGAATGTATATTAGCAAAATAAAGACACGTGTGGAAAAAATTCACCCCATTTGACTACGTGGATTGAAAGATTGTAATGATTGAATTCATGAAAAAAACAATCCAAAAACGCATTTTTATTCTTGAGTTTGAGCCCTTTTGGAATAAATTTTTTTTCATACAAAAATGTGGATTTTCCATAAGTATATGATGTTAGTTTCACTCATAAAAAACTTCCCAAGTAAATATGGAATCTTGCTTACTCTAAATCACCTTGCAATGCTAAGAGGTTAAGTGAATTGGCAATACACTAGTCATTTTTTGATGATTTCTTGTGCAATGAGGAAATTTTATATTTGAAATTGAAACGGTCCAAAATAGAGGCAAACCTTTGGAATATGTCATAAAAATTCAAGAACTTTGACTCCATAGATTGCAAGGTAATAAGACTTGAAGTTAGAAGAAAATGTTTTTTTTCTCAAAATTGCCCTACCATATCTAACAAAGTTTAACTCCTCTTAAAACATGATTTGAAAACAAAAATTATTTAATGGAAAATTTTATGTCATATTTTATTAATTACATACAAGCCAAATTTCAAAGATTGATGAGGGTTTAAGCAAAAGATTCTCCCCAAATGCTCAAATTACCCAAGTTGTCAAAAAAGTTCAAGGCAACATAGCTTTTGATTCAGATACCGGATTAGAAAAAAAAATAGATTCCTACTACAAGGGTACATGCTTACACCGTGTGTAAAAATCTTGTGAACATCCGACCAAAATTGACTTCATTGGAACCTATCTAGATTTTCAATTGTCCATTCAATGGACAATTGGCTCACCCAAGTAATTGATTCTAAAATTCATTTCAATTTCATTTAGAACTACAAAAGTTCATTTAATTAATCTATAATTTTAGAATTAAAATTGATTTAAAAAAAAAATTGACTTGTTTTTAGTTTAGTATTTATAGAATATTACTCCCTGCATCTCCAAAATGATCTTCCTATCATTTGGACAAAATGTTCTAGATTAAGGCTGGAAATAACATTTTTAGAAATTGTTTTGCGTTGTAAATAGAGTTTAGTGCACTCCTATTGTCCTAAAAACTCTGAGTTTTGGAGCCCTTATCAAAGTGGAAATTTTGGGTCATTTTTAAGGACCACTAGTGGGCACTTAATTGTTGAGTGTGAGGTCTTCATTTGGTAGGCAATTAGTATGGTTCCAAGACCATGTGTGAACCTCTATTCTACCACCTAGAGCTTCATCTCTTTCAATTGGGCAATATTTAAAAAGATGCAAAAATAAAACAAACAATGATGACCTGTTTAGTTATTTTATTTGTCTTTTGATTGATGGGTGCATAGATGGAGGGCAAACTACTACTCGGAGTTAATTTGCAATCAAAAGCTAAATCTAACCAATTTGCAATGCCACAAAGTACAATAGGAAGATCATTTTGGGACTATTAAAAGAATTAGGACTAGCAAAAAGATCATTTTAGAACAAACTAAGTGATAAATAATCTTTTGAAAAATCCATGAGTTTTTAATTAATCTAATTGAAATGAAATTTTTAATGTAGTGCTTTCACTTTAAATTTTTTTTATCAAATTTTGATATTTAAAGAATATTTAAATTAGGAGTTAACCCTTAAAATTTTGAGTGATCCAAAATGGATCAATCATTGAATGTTAGAACGGCCATTTAATGGACTTAGAATTGTAAAGAGTCACTTGAACTTGGACTCATCCTCAAAATTATTAAATTAGTTGGTAAGTGGTGCATTCAAATTTAGAAGAAGATTCACTATTGAATTTACAAAAATTTACAAAGTATGGGTGGCTTGCGGATGTACCAAAGATTTATTAGATGGAGGAACTCTAGCAAATGAAGTGGAGACATGTGTTTATGGGCAATATGGTTATAACTATGTTGCTTGGTGTTTGTAAGATTGTGCCCAACCTTTGGGATTGGAAAGAGGCGGTTAAAGACTTTTGTTGGGCTTATAATAGCAATGCAAGGTAGGCTATCTGAGGACCATACCATGAGAAAAAAGCTCAAAAAAGTTGAACAATGATGACACTTAGAATTTTAATAGATTCCTAGCATAGACCATTCATGGCCCTTTTCAATGAGTTTTCCCATAGTAGATTAGACCTAGAATAGAAATGTCCTCTCCCTTTCTTTAACTCTATCCGTCATTGAATACACATCTTATATTCGAATTTGAGATGTTTAAAACAAAAAATTCCAATTGGTTGTCTTTACTTGTGTTCTTTCACTCTACCATATTCAATCCTAACTTTTGGCTTTAGATTTGTGACAAATTTTCTATTTATCTCATCATTTGACAATGAAGTGGTCACCATTGCAAGACCAATTTTTTAATCATTTTTATTCCTAAAAACACAAGACTTGTCTCCATGTATGTAAAACTTGGTTACCTTGAGAATGAGCATAGGATGCCAACTTTCTAAAATATTGTGTGTCCAAAAGAGCTAATCAAAGTCTCAAAAGTACAAATTTAGCTATGCCAAAATATTGATTTCTTTGAAGTATCCTTCACTTTTACATTATAATTTTTCAATCTATGGCTTGGATTGAAAACAAACTTTGTAGAGATGATCAAGGACTTGGCTTTCTACAAGATCCTATGGTTAGTTTTGCCTAAAATGACTCATCTTAATCTGAGCTTTTTCATTTGTAACTTACAAACTCAAGATCCAAAACACCTTGAAAATGACTTCAAATTCTAAGGGTTAAAATCTTTCTCATGCAAATGTTTTATTTTGTATGTTTGTAAATTTTTGATGGTATTTTTAATTCAATTTTAGAAATTTGAAGCTAGATTTTTGGAATAATTCTTAAAGACTTTTGGATTGTTGCAAAAATGAAATTGAAAAATATAATAAAATTTTCTTCCGTAAATATCTACAAAATTAACCTTAGGATCTTGTAGAAATTTCTTTGTGTAGTTTTAGATATGGAATATTCTTAAGTTCTTATTTAAGTGGAATATATATATTGCCAAATGTACCTTTTATAAAGTCTAAAATACTTGGTTTGAACTTTCTTTTTACACTTATGTGTTTCAAAAAGGCCTTTGAGATTCTTCAGATTTTGCAGATTACGTAGTTTTTATAGAGTCTACCTTTTGCAAGAAGGGAATGTAGTATGTTTTACACTTCTATAACTCTATAGAATTTGGTGTGAGACCTTAAATAAAAAATTCCCAATTCCCCATTGCCTTTCAAAAGAATTGTCAATTCTTACACTTTTAAAAAGGTTGTAGAGACCAACATATACAATATTGTCATTGGCTTTTAGAATGTGAATTAAAGTACTAGAATATGGCAAAACATGCACAATTAGATTGATAATAATTCAACACATAACATTTTCTTTTGGATGTCATTTTGATTTTCATTCCTTATTATCCATGCTCAGATACAACAACATACTGAGATAGAATATATGACTATTTTGATGTATATGAAACAAGTAGAATATGCTACAACAGTCCAAATTGAGAGCACAACATTTCATTGGATTAACACAAACACAAACTTTTGTTCCAATTATGTAACTTAATTCTTACACCTTCTATTGCAAATACACAAAAAACTCTAGGTTGGATTTTGACCATAAAGTAAAAAGATTATGATGTTTGTTGACCTAAAAATACATATTTTTAAATTTTACAAGCTCATAATTATGTAATGAAGATGGTTTCATTTCAAAAAGCTATGACAAATACCTATAAAATGAGCATTTGAGGTCCAAACAAGGATATCACAAAACAAGCTGTAGAAGGTTGAAAAATTAGTGTGCAAACATCATTATATATGTTTTATAAATTGACAAGCTTAGTGATTTGAAAGCAATAGTTGTGGCTTAAGAGGATAGAGTTACAATGTCCACAAGGCATAGGATGAGTGTTTGAATGAGTCTTTGAGGTTAGAACCAAAACTTCACAAACTAAAAAGGTAGAGGATTATAGTCTCCCAACTTAATACTCTATATACTCCGCACTTAGAAGATTATTAATTTTGAAGGAGATGGAGAATTAAAAAGCTAGAATTGAACTAGCAAACAAAAAATGAGTGTTTGAGGTTTGAATAGGAAATGAACAAAACAAGAAGTTTGTCTATGTTAAGGTTTTCAAATTCTACCATACACACTTTACAAATTTGCAAATCTTTGAACTCCAACTTTAATTTATCCATTCTTGATTCAAAGAGGTATATCATGTTTGTGAGCTACATTTCCTAGAATTGTAGAATACTTTCCAATTGGCTAGACTTGAATCTAGAAGTGGAGAAGTGGAGAAATGGGCTTGCTCATGGACGAGAATCTCCTACAATATCCACGACGTTCTATTGATTTCCTCACCTCCACAACAACGAGGCTTGGGTGTTTGTGTTTAGTGCTTGAGTCATTGGTCCCACTTAATGCCTTTCGAGACCATGCATCCACCAATCAAGGCACTCCATCACCTTTTTGTCAAGCAATAAATAGGACCATTTGCAACATCTTGGGACACAATTCACTTGCTTCCACAAGGAGATAGGGAGTCCTACCATAAGTGTGTGAGAAGAGTATATGTGAGACCAAGTAGAAAAAGGGGAGGTGCAAGTCTTTATTGTGGGTTTGGGGTGGTTCTAGTGAGATTTGAGGTTTGATAAGAGAGAGGTATTTAGTTAGTCATACAAGGAGGCACCTATATTTATTTGGAGGGTTTGGGACCATTATTGACACTAGTGGTAAGTTTGCACTAGCAAAAAGTGGGTTCTTTGAATTGTTCATTTAGATCTGTTGTGAGATTGGCACCTATGGAAGAAAGCCACCCAATGATTTGCATGACCTCAAACAATGAGAAGGTGGTTGGTGGTGCCCAAGCAATGGAAGAGCCAGATGTGTTCCAATGCAACATTTACATGGATCCCACCACCAATTCCATCCTCACCAAATGCGGTCACTTGCTTTGTTGGTCTTGCCTTTCCCAATGGCTACAAAAGAAAAAGAAGCCTTGTTCAATGTGCAAGGTCATCATGGGAAGTCGAAGCATCACTCCCATTTATGGATGCCAAAGGGGATCAAGTTCCCATTCGGCATCTCCTTGCCCTAGTGCTCCATCCAAGCGTAGACGAGCAACACCATCTGGGGTAGAAGCTTCCAAAGGTGCAATCAACATATCCATTGCATCCAATTCCGTGACACCATCTACACAAGCTTCGGACATTCCATCCGTGACTTTTGAAAGTGAGACCTCTTTGCAACATTTACTTGCAAGGCAAGTCCAAATGGAGTCATCCATGGAAGATGTACGCATGGAGTCTTTGAGATCAAGGGCACAAGCCAATTTTTGAGAGATTCGTGGATCACATCCGCCATCACCAATTGCTTGGATAGTGGAAGCTTCCAATGCATTTGCACGTGCTTTTGATCGATCACAGGTTTGTTTGGATGGCATTTGTATAAATGATCTTCCCAATTTTGTATTTGACGTATTGGTTAGCCAAGGTGAATACTTTCCCAATGCCAATGACTTTCAGAGATCTTGGTTGCCTTACTATGAAGTTCAATATCCAAGATTGACGCCACGCAAGCATTACAATGCTTTCTTAGAGGCTTGGAGTATGCATTTGTGGAATGTAGCTTTGAGTGAAGAAAATCAAGTAAGAGATCTAATATCAATTCCACCTCTAGCACCTTGTAGCTTACAAGTTGGTTCCACTTCTATGGTAAGCCGCTAAGAACCTTTTTGTGGAAGTGAATTCGAAGTTGAAGAGATGGATGCAACGGAGTCCAATAGAGTGTGGCATGAATGGAGAGTATATAGGCTAATGGATAGAACAAGTCGTCCAAGAAATCGTCAACGCCAACCTTACACATCCATGTGTCCTACCCAAAGCACCTTGTAGCTTGGAAGTTGGTTCCACCTCTACTGCAAGCCTCCAAGAACCTCTTTGTGGAAGTGAACCGGAAGTTGAAGAGATGGATGTAACATCTGGAGTACTATAGGGTGTGGCAAGCATGGAGAGCAAGAAATTGTTTCCGCCGATCTTCTTACGTAGTGCCATGGCACCCAAAACTTATATAGATGCTTTGTCCAACAACAACTATAAGATGTCACTGATGAGGATATTTTGTGAATCTTTTGTGGTCAACTACCAATTTTGTGGTGGTTAGAAATAGCCTACTTGCAAAATGCATAATTACAATCCTTCTTAACTTGGACTAATAAAAATCTCTATTTCTTATTGCCAAAGTTGTAGTTCCTTGGGTCCAAGTGAATGTGTCTTCTACATAGAAAAGGTCAAATGTTTTTTTGAATAAATGAAATGAAAAGCCAAGTTTGTGGACGCATGATTTTGAAACACCTATAAACTCGCAACTACAAATCCCCCATTGAAAAACCTCTTATCTAGAAACCCCTCATTTACATACCTCTCATTTGCAAACCCCTCATTATGACTTATGAACTCAAAATTTTTACACTCATGCCCATCACAACAAACTAGCAATGTCATTTAGCCATTACCATAAGTGAACGTCCGATTGAACAACTAAGTGCCAAAATTGAATTTCCATGTAAGATTTCCAAGGTCCACGTCACTTGAGACCATTCACAAGATGACGTGTGGCATTTTTTTACAAAAATGATTTAATTTCTACCAAATCTAGCCTTTGGAGAGGATAATCATCAATAAGTCTTTGCGAGATGCCAATTGGTAAATTGTTGTGCAATGAACTCTATCAAATACAACAAAAAGCCAACAAGCTAGTAGCTTCCAACTAACCCCTAAAGGACCAAGGTCTTTTTTCTTCCAGAAAACACTCAAAAATGCCATTTCTATAGCAAAGCGTAAAAAAATTGAAAATTGTTTTTTTTTACATCTAACCGTATGATCTTACACCTAACTAGTATGAGAATGTGTGGAAAAAAATTTAGAATTTTTGACCGCACAAATTACAAAATATCTACGTTTAAAGTGAAAAAAAACAAGTTTTTTAGTACATTGCGGGACTCCATTTTTTGACTTTGAACATTTTTAGCTAAAATTTTTTGCTCTGCAAAGTTTTGAATTTTAAATCTTTATAGTGGAGAATTGAATTGAAAGTCTGGGGGAAAAAAAAAGTTCAAAAAAACTTATTTTTCATCCTTCAAAAAATTGTTAAGTAGAAGTAGGTACGAGTTAGAAGGAAAACGTCAAATATTGATATGTGTTAGATGGAAATAAAATGCACTAATTTCAATGGTGAGATTGTTCTAGAAAGAAAATTAAACCATGTGAAACTTTTGTTTTTGAAAAATTGCATTCAAAAATGAGTTGTAGAAGTTATTTTTTTCAAGAAGATGCTCTAATTGCCCAAAAAACAAGATTGTACATAACTTTCTCATAACAAATCCAAATTATATAATCTACGAGAAATAAAAATTTATATACAATTTCTTTTTGCTACCCGCTCTCCCTTCTTTTGAGCTTATTTGGGCATAACTTTTGTTCCCGAGCATTGATTGGAAAAACGATTATATTCCCACAAAACTAATCAATTTCTCTATCATGGAAAAAAGTTTCAAGAAATGTGGACATAAATTCAGCCCGTAGGTATCTGCCCAAAATTTCATTTGTCCCCCAAAGGAACAACGGTCCTTTTGGAGTTAAGCTTAGACCTTCTCTTCAGTGCTTCTCAATTTCTATTTCTATGTAATTATCTTTTGTTTCAAAAATATAATTATAATTCTTGAAGTTGGCTACAATAAAAACAATTGGTTGGAGTTTGCAAAGGAAAAAGTCTATAAGATATACTAGAGGATACAATATTTCAATTCTACACTAAATAGAGCAAGTTAGTAGATTGACCTCATGCTATTTATGGTGTGAGTATCCCCATGCAAGTTAGCATGTTGGACTAAATAATTCAATCTTCTATACCTTAAGTTAGGTTGTTTGATTTGTATTACATCAGAGACTGAGATTTAAGAAATTGTGAGTCACCAGTGGTATTCATAGTACCATTGAAAAGTTCTATGGGAGGAAGGGTGCACGGGCTTTGTTTTGTGGCGGTTGGACCTATGGTGTGAAAGTTTTAAAATTTCAAAGATTTTATGAATAAGAAATTGAATGTAATTATCTCTTCTTTTAGAAATACCAAAACGTTGACATTCCATGTCCAAATGGCACAAAACAAAGCCCTTGCTTTCCTTTGTGCACAAAGCTTTCTATTTACATCAAGTATACAATCTCGCTCATCGTGACAAAATCCTTAAATTCCTTTGTGTACAAAAGAGATTGAACTTACCTTTTGTTATTAAGTTTACTTTTCTAAATGCCCAATCAACCATTTTACATTTAACACTCAAATTTGGGCAACTTTCTTAGGTAGAGTATCAATTTTCCAAAATTTATATATTTTTTATGTATAACTAGTGTACCCTGTGCTTTTGCCACAAACAAAATCAAAGTGGAAGTGATTTTTTTAATTTTTTAATTTTTAAAACTTCTGAGTTCAATATTCTTTATGGACACAAGACTATAAGGGCTTTGTTGTGGGGTTAGAGGTGTTGTTAACAAAAATAGAAAATTCTATGTACAAAAGAGTGCAAAGGCTTTGGATTGTAGCATTTGGACATGTCATGTGAAAGTTAGGATTTTTTTAAAACAAAAGATAATTTAATTTAATTTTTTTATTTAAAAAATCCATAACTTTTACACCATTAGTTCAAACACCATGAACTAGCACAAATAGAAAGCTTTGTGCACAAAAGAGTGTCAAGGCTTTGTTTTTGTGGCATTTGGACATGTGGCATGAAAGTTATGGGTTTTATAAATTAAAGTATAATTTAATTCACCTTTTTATTTAAAAAAAATTCCATAACTTCACACCAAAGGTCGAAAAGCCACAAACCTGGTACGAATAGACAGTTTTATCCACGTAGAAGTATACGGGCTTTGATTTGTGGCGTTTGAACATGCGACATAAATGTTATGATTCTTCCTCAATAAAGCATAATTTAAATCAAATTTTGAATTTATAAATAATTAAAATTCAATAACTTTCACACTATTTGTCCAAACGCCACAAAACAAAGTCCGTGCACCTCTTCTTACAAAGAGCTTTCCAACATTACCAATAACACCACCTAACGCCTCATGGTTTCTTAGATCTTAGTGTATTAAACAAACAAAACAAACAATCTAATTTAAGGTATACATAGATTGGATTATTGGATAGTATTTAAATTAATTTTATTAGTTAAACAATATACATCTTATGATTTTATTTTATTCCAAAAATATTGTAAATTGAGTAAAATAAAGGACTTCAAAGTTTATTTTTGAGTAGAGAATCCAAAACCACCCGTGAACTAAAATTCTTCATAGCTTTTGATTCATTGGTCAAAATGGAATGATTAAAAGCTTTCCACATATATATAACTCTAGAAAACCAATTTCAAATTTGTGCATAAACTTGTGCATAATGCAATACATAGGTCTCATGCATGTGTCATCAAATTTAACACATAAAATCATTCTTTATGAAATTCATGCCGGTGATTGGATCCACCTTATCCTTTTGTGCTCCATTCACTATTTAAGGATTATGTTGGTTACAGTTTGTTCAAAAATATACTTCTATGTGCCCATTATGCACATGACTAAATATTTCTCTTATTCTACCTTTGTATGGATTTCTACGTATCTTATCATTCACCACAACCAGATCATTGCCAATTTTATGTTAAATTTTTCCCAACATACATGATTTATGAAGAAGTACTACCGGCGGATGGGAGGTTCCCAATCCATTAAAACAAGACTACAAATAAGACAAAATAATAGGAGAAGCTTCTATATCCTTGTTGTTATAATTTTTTGAATTTTTTTCATAAGAAATTTTTTTTATTAGCTTCATAGGAAAGAAAAATTATTAGCTAAGGTAGGAGGCTCAAATTTTCGATGGTCATTTACAATCGACCATATAGGGGGTTAAAATCAATCATGACAGTTCTGAAGCTAGCAGATGCTTTTAATATTCAAAAAATGACAATCAACATGCATGATTTTGAAACAATTAAGACCTTAGCATTGGTATTGTTTTAAGCGGAATTTGGTATTCTCCTAGTTCATATTAGAATGAGCATAAAAAACTACAGACTAAGACATAGGGTTTCTAAGGCTTTCTAGAGGGTATGCCTTTTGTGACGAGTCATTGGATGTTTTTAGAATAATAAGTGCTTGCTTTTAGGACGTCAAAGAACCAATCAAGACATACATTGCATTATTTTTTGGATGCAGTTGTCATGAGCAAAGGCATACTTGCAGTTGTCATAACTATAGCCTAGGAATTCAAATAGCGCCCTACAGCCATGTCTGTTTGAAATTCCCTATTTAATTCAGTTGCACTCAAAAAATTCTTGAAAAATTGTCATTCGAATCCTCTCTCACTTGTGCATGTCTTGAAATTTTCACAACATCAATAGATGCACACGCTTCTGTACAGAGCTCTCTTTCTGCTTTAGGTGCACGATTTAAGAGCCTCCTACCTTACATAGGAATTTAATCTCTATTTCAATTGGTACCCAACAAAAAAAAGTTATATTATAGAAAACCTATAATTGAACTTATTGGGCAATTTAAAAAAAAATAGAAAACAATAAAATGAATTTTTGAACTTGTTCAAGATAATTATAGATTCTTTTATATAATCAATCAAAATTGGCTTAGAATTTACCCAAGGTTCTAGAGTGATGAGCATATTGGTACCCTTGGAAAGCTCTCTCCAAGGAGGGGTGTATAGACTTTATTTTGTGGCATTTGAGCCTATAGTGTAAAAGAAATGAAATTTTGAATTATATTTAAATCAAAACATTATATTATATTATATCTTATTTTTGAAAAACTACAACTTTCACATCGCATGTCCAAACAAAGACCTTGCAATGCTTTGTGCATAAAGAATATAGGGGTGTTACCTAACCCGTAAATGCCCAATGTCTTTTTTGAACTTCTTAGAATTTGCTATACATTGAATAAAAAGCTAACATTTTGATAAGTTTTATCAATCTTTTTGGCTATTCAAAGTCAAACTTGTTATGTTAAAGGTCACATAAAAAATGGAAACACAAAATATCACTTCTCCATTGAAAGATTATAAATTTGAAAATTTGAAAGAAATTTGAAGACTTTGAATCCTCTTTTCTCATGTCAATCCTTAAAAATTGGTTACAAATAAAATATAATGTTAAAGGGCATAACATGCATAACTTGAGTCAAAAGATGTTATGTTTTTTTTTTAATCTATAACCATATAAATGTTTTGCCAATGAACTTCAATTTCGTTAAAAAATCACAAAACAACAAAATAATTTTTTTATTTTAATTCTTCAAATATTATATATTTGTCTGTATGTGAATGTTTGATTCATTCTATTTGGATTAGTTTTGAAAAAATAATGTAGAATCTTGTTTCTTGACAAATATTAGAAATATTAAAAATTAAAAGTTTTTTTTGGGTTGCCCTTTGTCCCTTGAGCTTCTTTTGAGACTTAGGGTGGTATGACTTTCCTCTTGTGTAGTGATTGAAATAAATCTTATACTAATGTGCCATGTGTTGTTGCCACATCTGCAATAAATGGAAGAATAACTTTTTAATTTTTTAATTTTTTAATTTAGAAAATCTTTGAAATCCAATATATTTTATGCATAAAGGAATGCAAGGATGTTGTTGCGGTGTGAAAGATTGCATTATTGATATAAATAGATTTTTTTTGATATATTGGACATCTTTTATATTTAAAAAATCAATTAGAAAACCATTTTTTTAAAATTGTGATTTTACAAATTCAAACTAGATATGTTAGAGACAACATAGAAAAAGAAATTACAAAATATCACTTCTACATTGAAAGATTATAAACCTAAAATTTTGAAAGTGATTTGAAGTCTTTCAATGAATTCAATCCTCTTTTCGTATGTCAATCACCAAAAATTGGTCACCAAAAAAATATGAAGCTACTCTCTCTATTTGCAGTTGCTCGTTTTCAATTGTTTTAGTGTTTCTCATTCTCAATTGCAGCACTCTAAAGGCTTCCATCCAGTGTACTACTATTCAAAAGTTCAATCATTGGTGTGGGATTTCATCCAAATTAAAAAAAAATTCATCCACTAATATAATGAACTTCATCTAATTGTTCAACAAAATTCATCCAAAATGTAAAAAAAAAGCATTTTTGTAGGGTCATTGCAAGAAAGATCGGTCCTATTTCAAGTCACAATGAGGGTATACCTTCTTGTCATCCTCTATAACTTTTGAAGTGTAAACATCATGAATTTGAAATTTTATTGGAGATGTCTAACTTGATGGTAATCAAATCCCTTATTTTTTTAAATTAAAAAAAATCATTTTATATTTAAAAATCATTTTTCTTAATTTGTCACATTGTGAGGTTTAGGATTTTTTACTTCATTAGGAGTCTCCAAATTTAATGATCTGAAGCTAAAATTTTCAAGGTGTACTTGTATAGTAGGAAAAGCATATTTCCACCGAAAGAAAATCTAAAAATATATTATTTTGTGTCCTCTTCATGAGTGCAAACAACACTCTCATTGCACACAATTTTTGAACAATGAAGATGGTTTTAAGATCAATTTTTTGGTGAAATCTCATCACTATGAACTCTTCCCAGATGGACAATTTTTAGTGTAAGAAAAAAATTCATTTCCTATTTTTTACAAATTAAAATGTGAAACTATAATGATGGTACCTATTTTCATAAGATTTTGCACTTTTCTAGTTCTCCTACTTAGAGAATTTTTCTATGTTTTTCCTTTCTAGGGATACCTTCTTCTTAAAAGTGTATACACTAAACATATTTTTCATATTTAAAAATGATTATTTTTCTAATTTTAAAGTACATCTAGAAAAAAGAATAGTATTGTGCAAAACGCTATGCTTTTTTAATGGTCTTTCTTGCAATGGCTCGTTAGCAAAACAAGATTTAGTCCTGGCTACTATATACTTAGCCAACAATAAACATCAAATGTAATCCCGGTTACTAGCACAATTACAAGGCTATTTTTTGTAACCCCCTCCCTTCTTTTTTATTAGTGCTAGAAGGAGCTACATTGGAGGCTACAACATCTCAATCTACCTTGGGCTAAACGCTTTAAAGTTCCCAGTGTATAATAAAAGATGTTGAAGCCGAAAAATGGTTGCTAGAGAAATAAAGAATGCACTTATTGGTCTAATAATCCAAACATTTTGGTGACTATCTTGGTCCTATTTGGCCACGTCCTTTAAGGGTTAAGGGTTAAAGAATGGAAAATTTAGATAGATGAGCTTGTTGAGGTGTTACTATCAGTAGTACTCCAAAGTGGTGGGGTCCTCTATGTGAGTCATGTGACCAGTATTTAATAATCTGCCACGTCTTCTAACCTTTAAACGATGCTGAAGTATTTAATACTCATCTTTGTTGCCACGTACTCTAACCCTTAAACGACGCTAAAGCTTGAATAGTGACTGATGGATGATTTGACTATTCATTGTACGGAGAAATAAAAAATGAACTTGTTGGTCCAATAATTCAAGCATTTGGTAACTAACTACCCGGGTGACTACCTTGGTCATGGGGTCACGCTCTTTAAGGATTAATGATATTGCCCCAATTTTACTGCATTTTACAATTTTACAAACCAAGTGTCAAAGTTGAAAAATGCCACGTATTTAAACAAATTGACCTTTCAAGCCCTGACGGACCTTCACAGCCAGTCACATCCCCGGTCTAACCCACGCCACTGAAGACGACGTACGGATCGATCCGACGGTGTTGAACAGATGTGATCCGACGGTATCTGCAACGTCGCGGATCATCCGCTGGTATGGCAAGGATCCGACGGTGTAGAAACGTCGATCGATTTCTTTCGATTCTCCTTTCGCAATTTTCCTTTGCATTGCTCCTGTATGTGGTGTCCGTCTTCTTCTCGCATTGCACTTCCCTGATCGAATTTCCAACTTCCGGACTGCTGGAGCTTCGATCGCATTTCAGGCTTCGCTGCAAATTTGAGGCACTCCGATCTCGATTTTTCACAAGTGCGGGGACAATGCAGTTTCGAGCTCCTTGATTTCAACTTAGCGAAAGAAATGTGGCTTAATTCATGTGTAGGAGCTGGGCAAGGAAAAACTGTACGTAGGTTTATTTGAAATTATTGCGGTGTTTTTGTTCTGGTGCTTTGCTTTACTTTGATTGTGTTGTCTTTCAGGATTTTCTTTGGATTCGCAGCTTGACGACGTGCTTAGGCGCCATTTGCACAGCTTGAGTTGCGGGCTAGTTTCGGTATCTGGTGATCTTGACGCAGAAAAGCTCTGGGTGTGGGCTTTAATTGGGCCTTCTGACGTGCGTGAAAATGTCTGCGCACATTTACACAAGGGAATTTTGTAGAGCTTGTGTGAAGTTTTTCCAAGACTATCTTTTAGAATATGAACAACAATTTGTTTTTTTGATGTGCAGGAGGAGAGAGTACTTCATCTCGAGGGAATTTCTGAGATTTATCACAGGTATACTTCAGCATCCTCCAAGTTCTAGAGTAAGCTCAAGGCCCTCGTGGAATTTTGCCCCCGGATTTTCCTTGCAGAGAGTCAAGAACCCCACAAAAAGCACGAGAAGAGCTTGCTTCATTGCTTCGTAAGCGGTTTCCTTACCCTCTTTCCCCTCGTCGCATCTTTCAGTCATAAAAGTTTTGTTGTGTCATTCATAGGTCTAGAAGTGCCGCGTGTCGGTGTTAAGTTTAGAGCTTGAACTGGCTTTATTTTCACAACGGGTAACGTGGACAATTTCCAATTTTTACCACGGCCCTGGTACATGGGCATAGATTCCTCGTCAGTTGGTCAGCACCCATGGGCCTTGGCGCGCCTCGGTAGCCTTGCAATTCAGCTCTTAATAAATGCAGAAGCTCAGACCCCGTTCTTGTACCGTACGTTCATAATAGAATTAACGCGAATACGGGATTGTAGTCTGGTCTTGTTCTTTTTTGCAGCGAAGGTAAGGTGCCTTCTTCCGGTTCTGCGAACTTCACCCTCGCCTCATGCGCGCTCTCATAGCTATACTTGCTCTCGAGTTTGGCGTGAAAATACATAGTTTGAACTTGCTTTTGATTCTTTGTTTAACTAGTCTCGAATCCTCTGTTTACATAACAACATATACTCTAGAGTTTGAATCGATTCAGAGCTCACGACCGAAACTCAATATATTGACAAGTTCGCACCTCTATCTCTTCCCTTTAGCAGGGGTGACCAGACTATTTCTGGCATGCTTTTACTTCTTTTCTTTACTTTTTTGGAATGTCCTCGCAGATGGTGTCGTCGAAGTCGCTGAGGATGAACGCCAGCGCGTCTCCCCGCGCGTCTCCCGAATTGCCTGCCACACCCCGTGAGTTTAAACGACGCGTGAAGAGTTTAACGAACTTGGAGGATTCGAAGCCACGGAAATACATTCACGTACACCACTTCAAGAACACCAAGCTTTTTGGTGCCTGGTTCAAGTGAGTATTCAGACTTTCCATGCTGACTATTGGATGCCTTTTTCTCAATTACTAAAAGTCTGAATCTTGAAGCTGCATTCGATCAGTAAGTTCATTCAGCTGCACGTATGTCAATTCTCAGTTCTTTTTTATTTGTGCGTGTGACACTAATTTATCAGAGCTACGCTATTTGCAAAATAATAAAATCAGTTTAGGATGAAGTATTACTGTGTTGTACCAGTGCACCCATTTCAACAAAAATAAAATTTGTAGTGACACTAATTTTCTAGGTGATGCCGTGATGGTAATTGTGTGTGCATATTGATCGCAGTGATCCCTCAAAGTCAGGGAAGAAAGTGCGCCTCTTTTTTGGTATGTCTTTCACATGAAACTTTTCCCTTAATTTTGTCGCACGTTTGGAGCCTTGAATGGTGTATGTTTTAAGCGCAATTTTAAGGATGCTTCACTTTGCCGTGATCAATAAGGATCAATGTAAATGACGAATTGCAGGCCCGTTCTCATGTGAATGCATGAGGGACACTGTTTTTTGGTTGAAATAGGGGAGAAGCTAGCTGTGTTAGCTGCAGGAATGCTTAATTATTACTTCAACTACTGACATCTTTTGTATGAAACTGATGTGCAGGGAGTCACGTCACAGCCTATTTGGCCGCAAGGTAACTTGGGATGGTGATTAGTTTATCTATCTTTCAACTGAAGATACACGAAATTATCTCGGATTCTCGGATTGTCTTTCGTGAAAAATTCGTGCCACTGCTTAACCATTCTCTGTTGCTGCTATTCCATGATTTCCCCCGTTCCTAAGTGTAAAATCATCTCGGAAACTTCTGATATTCTCGCAAGGGAATAAGGATATTGATACATCATTCAATAATCAGTCAATATGGTTGTGCCCCGGGTAATGCATGTGAATTTTCTGTAATTGTGTTGTAGGTCGTAATTGCAGAAGGGATTGTGCTAATATATACAATCACGATGCACATTCCCTGCAGGGCGCAGGACCGTGCCGCCCTCAAATACAAGCCTTATGCCTTGGATCCTCTAAGCATCAAACTCAACTTCAAGGAAGAAGATTACGTCGCTGACGAAAAACTGGTACGCATTACTGATCTTGACGTTAATACGAAAATACGCCCAATTTATTGCATTGGATCGATAATTGGTTCAGTGCTAGTTCATGTTAGACACATCTCAAATATATGCTTACATCATCTGGACGGGCTTCTGGAATGCAGAGGGAAATGCTCACCTGTGAAGAATTCGGAGAGCTCCTCCGGAAGGAAAGCAGGCCAAAGTACACGAAAATGGAACCCACTCCATGTAAGTTAACTTTTACTTACATGATGGATTGACATTGTATTGTATTGACACTAGTTGAATTTCAAGTTCTATTAAGTATATGTAAGTTACACGTCATGATCATACGTTGATATGTGGGTGTGTATTCAGAAGATGAATATAAAGCTATGAACATGTATAAGCATTTATATACGTATGAAAGGAAACCAAGGCAGATGTGATTACATAACAAACTTTACTCAGTTTACTGACACACGCTTGCTTACGTGTATTAATATTTCCAGGTTTGCGCAAATTTATGGCCCATGAGAGGGCCCTAGGGAACATTCGTCCTGCAGTTCCAAAGAAGGAGGACATAATATCACTTCGCCAGTACCTCAAAGAAGTGATTCGAAAGCGGGAACAAACTGATGAGGACATGGAAGACCCAGTTTCCACTGATGAGGAGTCCAGCGAGGACACAGACAACTCTGATGAGGAAATGAAAGACTCAGTTCCCACTGCGGAACAGAAGAAACACGGTGATTTTCATTTTCGTTTTGTTTTTCTACTCCTTGTAATGAATTCCGTAGGCTCCGTATTTTCTTTCTGCAATACTTAAATCTAGACTTGACCTAGCTAGATTTTCGAAAAAATAAACTGCCAATTTAATGGAATGTGATGCAGCCTTGAAAGTGGACCGGAAGAAGCGCAGTGAAGGGAAGCGTATAGTGGTTTTTACTCCGCCAAGGACTCCACGTTCTCCAGTGGCTGGGCCTTCAGAGCGTAAGCCTTTGGTCACTGCACCGGCTCCATTTGTTTGGGGTCAAACAAGGTAATTAATTATATTCCTGCAAACACTAAGAAGGGTACTGCCGCACTAGTGCTGATCGAATGTACATTGTAGTGTCTTCGTGAATGTCGTCTTGAATTGGTCGGTCAATACAAATTCGTGGTCAGGTTCTTGTTCAAGAATTGAAGGCTCGATCTTCGTTTCAATTGTGTGTTGTTTTCAGGCAAAGAACGATACGACAGGAGGATGAGTTCGACAAGCTGGAGTACAAGCTTCAGAAGATATCGATAGACTCCACCAAGACGTCCCGTGATCCTGGTCCTCCGATAAAATCCGAAGGTCTTCCGACTGAATTGGAGAATACAAAGAGCCCTGAGCCAGGAAACGGAGGTCTTCCGCAGAGCCCGGAGTTGCAGTTCAGGAGTAAGTGGCACTACAATGTGCACAAGATACAGAAATTGCAGACTTCAAGGACCAGCGCCGAAATTCTCCCCGCTGAGCTCCAGAATACGAAGAGCCCTGAGCCAGGCACCGGAGGTCTTCCGCAGAGTTTTGAACTCCCTGAGTTGCAGTTTAGGACGAAGTGGCATTCCAAGCAGCACAAGATACAGAATTTGCAGACTTCAAGGACCGGCGAGCCTTCTCCTAAGAATGTTGAGGCACTGGCCATAACTGTACTATCGCCAGCTGGAAAGCTGGTCTGACCAGCTCCAAGCACCCTGCCAGGTAGGTATCGACAAGTATTCTCCACCCTTACTAACTCTTAATTGGTGTGTAATATATATCTAATTATACTACCATTGATAGTGTTAATTTTCTTGCTTTCAATTTCCTTCAGTTTCAGCTGTTGTAAAGTGAACTAACTGTAAATAAACACTGATTATAAATCCATTATCTGGGAGCCTTGCAGAGTTGCAGGGTATTTACAACAGCTTCTGCCATTACAACCCTGATCTCAGTTCATGAGAAGCTAGCTTCTCATCGATCGATCTATTGCCCTGATTGTTCTGATCAGAAATTCAGATGTACGTGACATTGAAGTGGACTTACGAACTTAATGGCGGAGACTCCAGGCAGCTGATTTCTGTCTAGAATTTTATTTCTACCTGGAGTTTTTGTCTTGTGTAAATGTTGTTATCTGAGGAATCTAGTTTTGGAGATATATAGCATTGTTGATGGCCGGAGATAGACTGATTTGCCAATGGTGATGACTTCTCAAAGAAGGAGCACCTTTAAAAAAAGGATCTTCGAGGATCTTTAATTAAAGACTAATTAAAAAAACTAGCTCCCACACGAATAAGTGGAAGAACATCCATGTTGAATTAATTATGTTGCCTGTTTTAAAAGGCGGATCAGACTCTTGATCAATCGTTCCGAACAATTTTGATGGAACGAAAACTTCAGATTTACATTGTTTCGGCATCTTATGTTTCCCTGTCTATTTTTCAAAGGCAGACTCGTTCTGGTGAATTGAACTGGTTCGCAGTCTCATGAGCTCAGTGCAATCAAATCACTGTAGTTTATACAAAACAGATATTTTGTCAAAATGGCGGTATTCATACGCCATTTTTCCATTCGATTTCTAGGACTTGTAAAGATTTCAAGCATGGACCCTAAAAGTGTCAAGTTTGTGGAATATCTCCATTTTAACAAAATATCCGTAACAAGAAGTATATGAAACTATGGATAGTATGAACGATGGACAATATTATTAATCCTTCCAAAAAAAACTCTCTAAGCTTGCCATGTCTAGTATACAAAAAGCTATAATGAAAGAAAAATATGCTTTTTGGCATTTAAGCATCTCAACCATAGGATCTTCCATCACTAACTTGTACTCCCTCTATCTCACTAAAAACCTCCAAATCAAGCACAATTTCTGGTCCACGTACTAAAAACCTCCGTTTACTTATTTCGATTGTTGAGTAAGCGTTGGTCATATTGAATGACCTCATGGGAGTTAGTGGCAAACAATTAAGGAGCATTCCTCTCCTAGCAAGCTTCACTTTGTCCATATGAAGCACTTTGTATTTGTTGCTTCCTCAAATAGATGTGTTGACGATGGACTTGGTAACCACTTAGGCGCTATGCAAATTTGTTCATGAAGGGGGCTAGGTTTTCTAGTTGCGGTATTTAGGTTTGCGATCACACATTTCTACAATTCCATTGTTGCCACCAACCTTTAAATCATCAGGACTGACAAGTTGGCAGCATTTATAAGTGATGCTTAAATATGATATAATTTTGGGTGCTTGAATGACAATGAATAAGCTGGAGATTTTGTATAGATCTAAGAGATGGATTACTAGTTCTTGAATGTAAGTATCACTAGCACAAAGACTAAAATATAGTTAATCCCTCAAGGAGAAGGTTTTTGGAGGTTTTAGTGGGACAAAGGGAATATGAGAATGTATAGAAAAAATTTCAAAAAATTTGACCAAGTAGATTAGAAAAGTTTTTTTTGCACCTTGCTAAGAGTTGCTATACTTGGTTTTAAAACTCAAAGTCTTTTCTACTAAGAAGTTTGCTCTAAGAGTTTTGAGGTTTAAATCTTTATGACTTGCAAAGTTAGAATTTTATTGAAACTCTAAAAAAACTTCAAAAAACAAACTGATTTTCATTCTTAAAATAAATGTAAAGTAAAAGAAGAAACAAACACTAGAAGAAACGCGTGTTTTTCATGACACATTTTTGGTGACATCCACTTGTTTTTATGTCAACATTGACATTAGACATAGCGTAAGGTGTTAGTTGTAACATCAAATACAACATAAAAACAAGTAATTGTCACAAAAAATGTGTCAAGAAAAACACGGGGTTCTTCTAGTGAAAACAGCTAGAAACATTAAAACCTTCATATATAGTTCAGAAATCAAATTGTAACATGTCAAATTGTCAATTCTAACAATTTAAGATTATTTCAAATTGCCAATTTTAATGGTGAGATTATTTCTTGAGGAGGACACTTCTTATTTCCTTGAACTTTAATCACCTTTCAACTACTAAAGTCCCATTTGTCCCCTCGGGGGACAATTTGGATCTGGGTAGGTTCCTATTGTCTCAATTTGAAGTGAATTTTTTTGAGATTTTTTGAGGTTGTGTAGCTTTGCAAGAGCTTTGTGGATATATAATTTTTGTTTCCAATCAGATGCCGGATGAAAAATTATGGCACAATGATCAAGAAATGGAGATTGGTGGGTAGTCAAAATAATTTTTTTTGAATGTTTTTCCTAAAATATTATGTTTTTACCTACACGTGAAGCTTTTATTCGTTCTATTTGGACTAGGGATGAGAAAGTTATGGACAATCTTATTTTTTCGGGCAATTTAAGCATCTTCTTAAAAAAACACTTTTTGTTCAACTTTGAATGCTAATATCTTTCATTCTGTATGGTGAAATTTAATGAAATTTTTACTACGTGATCTCAGACAAGTGAATTACAAGGTCCTACAATTAAATTTCAAAAAAATAAATATTGGTTTCCTTAAGTGAATACAACAGAAGTATTAGTTTTGAGTAGTTTTTGGCAGAAAACACCCTCAGGGTTTTAGGGGTTAATTACGTAAATTTTTAGTTTGTAGTATTATTGAGGATCCTATTAGCAAGTAATACAATTAAAACATTTCAAAGATCCTTTTTTATTTATAAAATTACTTGAAGAAATGACTTTGTATCTTACAAAAACTAAGCGTATTTTCTTAGCACCATTTATCATACAGTACAACATTGAAAGTTGAAAAACACAACATTGAAGAAACCATAGAATAAAAGAGAACATCACAGTGACCTAAACTAAAATGTGCCCTACTTGGTACCCTAAATTGGGCATCCTTATTAGATGTGCATAGCAATACAAATTCTTCTATCAAGGGCTTGTATACTCACTTAGTCATAAAAATGTCTAAAATGTCTTTATATATATATATATATATATATATATATATATATACAATATAAAATTAAACAATGCATAATTAGTTCCAATAATTGTCTAAAATTTAGATGAAACATACTACAAGGAGTCTTTGTTACATCCATCTCTTCAACTTCCGGTTCACTTCCACGAAGAGGTTCTTGGAGGCTTGTAGTAGAGGTGGAACCAACTTCCAAGCTACAAGGTGCTTTGGGTAGGACACATGGATGTGTAAGGTCGGCGTTGATGATTTTCTAGACGACTTGTTCTATCCATTAGCCTATATACTCTCCATTCATGCCACGCTCTATTGGACTCCGTTGCATCGATCTCTTCAACTTCGAATTCACTTCCACAAAAAGGTTCTTGGCGGCTTACTATAGAAGTAGAACCAACTTCTAAGCTACAAGGTGCTAGAGGTGGAATTGATATTAGATCTCTTACTTGATTTTCTTCACTCAAAGCTACGTTCCAAAAATGCATACTCCAAGCCTCTAAGAAAGCATTGTAATGCTCGTGTGGCATCAATCTTGGATATTGAACTTCATAGTAAGGCAACCAAGATCTCTGAAAGTCATTGGCATTGGGAAAATATTCACCTTGGCTAACCAATATGTCAAATACAAAATTGGAAAGATCATTTGTGCAAATGCCATCCAAACAAACCTATGATGGATCAAAAATATGTGCAAATGCATTGGAAGCTTCCGCTATCCAAGCAATTGGTGATGGCGGATGTGATGCACTACTCTCTCAAAAATTGGCTTGTGCTCTTGATCTCAAAGACTCCATGCATACATCTTCCATGGATGAATCCATTTGGCACTAGAAGAAACCCATGTTTTTTCTGACGTCCAAAAACTAGACGTCAGAAAAAACACGGGTTTCTTCTAGCGTGGACTTGCCTTGCAAGTAAAGGTTGCAAAGAGGTCTCACTTTCAAAAGTCATGGATGGAATGCCCGAAGCTTGTGTAGATGGTGTCATGGAATTGGATGCAATGGATACGTTGGTTGCACCTTGGAAGCTTCCACCCTTGGATGGCGTTGCTCGTCTACACTATAAGAAACCCGTATTTTTTGAGATGTCACAAAAAATGGGAGATTAGGTTTTTCAGGACATCATATGCGTTTGCATAGATGTCACCTAAAATTTGTTATAATTGAAAGGCAAAAAACATGACCATGTTTTTAAAAAAAACGTGCCTGATTTGTACTCGTTATACTCTAACATCACAGAAAATATGCTCTCATGAACTCCAAAAAACATGGCATGTGGATGCCACGATGGCGACACGTCAGCATTTTCCATCCGGGCAGTGCCACATGGGATACTTTTTCATTCGGCCTGCTTATGACATGGCACCTGATGAGGTGGAGGGAAATGATGACGTGGCATGCCTAGTCAACATATTTTTATTTTGTTTGAAAATTTTAATGTTGTTTTTTGAGACGTCAATTTAGACGTTTTTTGAGACATCATTTGGTGCATACCCTATCCATCAAGCAAGATCAACAAAAAAATAATTAGTTAAAATAAGTTATAAAATAAAATAAAATCAACAAAAATGATTGTTGAATTCACCAAGAATTAAAGAAAACTTACTATCTACCATCAAGAGAATTTTTGATGGCCAAATGAAGGAATTTTTTTATTGAAAATTAGATTATAAAGGTCATATTTGTATCCATTCTCTGTCCATGACTCCATGGTGAGACAAGAAATATGGGATAACTAGAATATAGAAATTTGGCCATTGTACATCTTGACATTGTTTCAAACATCTAGACGTTGTTTTTGACATTTGCATCATATTGTTTCAGACATTTTATATTGAACACAATTCTTGTTGTGTATATCCCATATGGATTGTTTCACTTTTTACCACCCTACTTGTATAAAGATCATCTCTTTTCATCCATGGTGCTCATCCGTCCATTTTTTTTTTTTTGCAAAACATGCCATGTGGCTGCCCTTTGCCTAAAACTTTCACATATGGTCAACATTTTACCATAGACTTTAGTAAGTTTTACTAACTTATCTATAAGCAAAATTGGTCTACTTGCTGACGTGGACTCCTCATGTTTTCCTGGATGTAAAAAAAAACAAGTCTATGTTTTCTTTGACATCACTCACGACATGCCCGTCACAGTTGACGTTTATGTGTTTTTCAATTAACATGTACACGTTACTCACAACATCCAACAGAATTTGCATAAAAATGCCCGTAGACCGACCAACGCTGAGACATCTATACAAACAAGGCACGTTTTTTGCTAGCACCCCCCAAAACGCGGGTTTCTTATAGTGCTATGCTTGGATGGAGCACTAGGGCAAGGAGATGTCGAATGGGAACTTGATCCCCTTTAGCATCCATAAATGGGAGTGATGCTTCGACTTCCCACGATGACCTTGCATACCGGACAAGGCTTCTTCTTCATTTGTAGCCATTGGAAAAGGCAAGACCAACAAAACAAGTGACCGCATTTGGTGAGGATAGAATTGGTGGTGGGATCCATATAAATGTTGCATTGGAATACATCTGGCTCCTCCATTGCTTGGGCACCACCAACCACCTTCTCATTGTTTGAGGTCAAGCAAATCATTGGGTGGCTTTCTTCCATGGGTGCCAATCTCACAACGAATCAAAAATGAACAATTCAAAGAACCCACTTTTTGCTAGTGCAAACTTACCACTAGTGTCAATAATGGTCCCAAATCCTCCAAATAAATATAGGTGCCTCCTTGTATGACTAACTAAATACCTCTCTCTTATCATACCTCAAATCTCACTAGAACCATCCCAAACCTACAATAAAGACTTGTACCTCCCCCTTTTTCTACTTGGTCACACATATATTCTTCTCACACACTTATGGTAGGACTCCCTATCTCCTTGTGGAAGCAAGTGAATTGTGTCCCAAGATGTTGCAAATGGTCCTATTTATTGCTTGAGAAGAAGGTGATGGAGTGCCTCGATTGGTGGATGCATGGTCTTGAAAGGCATTAAGTGGGACCAATGACTCAAGCACTAAACACAAACACCCAAGCCTCATTGTTGTGGAGGTGAAAAAATCAATAGAACGCCGTGGATATTGTAGGAGATTCTCGTCCATGAGCAAGCCCATTTCTCCACTTCTCCACTTCTAGATTCGAGTCTAGCCAATTGGAAAGTATTCTACAATTCAAGGAAATGTAGCTCACAAACATGATATACCTCTTTGAATCAAGAATGGATAAATTAAAGTTGGAGTTCAAAGATTTGCAAATTTGTAAAGTGTGTATGGTAGAATTTGAAAACCTTAACATGGACAAACTTCTTATTTTGTTCATTTCTTATTCAAACCTCAAACACTCAAACTTTGTTTGCTAGTTCAATTCTAGCTTTTTAATTCTCCACCTCCTTCGAAATTAATAATCTTCTAAGAGCGGAGTATATGGAGTATTAGGTTGGGAGACTATAAATCCCCTACCTTTTTAGTTTGTGAAGTTTTGGTTCTAACCTCAAAGACTCATTCAAACACTCATCCTATGCCTTGTGGACATTGTAACTCTATCCTCTTAAGCCACAACTATTGCTTTCAAATCACTAAGCTTGTCAATTTGTAAAACATATATTATGATGTTTGCACACTAACTTTTCAACCTTCTACACCTAGTTTAGTGATATCCTTGTTTGAACCTCAAATGCTCATTTTATAGGTATTTGTCATAGCTTTTTGAAATGAAACCATCTTCATTACATAATTATGAGCTTGTAAAATTTAAAAATATGTATTTTTAGGTCAACAAACATTATAATCTTTTTACTTTATGGTAGAAATTCAACCTAGAGTTTTATGTGTATTTGCAGTAGAAGGTGTAAGAATTGAGTTACACAATTGTAACAAAAATTTGTGTTTGTTTGAATAACAAAATTTCTAAAATTGAACTAAAAATACCATCAAAAATTTACAAACATACAAAATAAAACATTTGCATGAGAAAGATTTTAACCCTTAGAATTTGAAGTCATTTTCAAGGTGTTTTGGATCTTGAGTTTGTAAGTTACAAATGAAAAAGCTCAGATTAAGATGAGTCATTTTAGGCAAAACTAACCATAGGATCTTGTAGATGGCCAAGTCCTTGATCATCTCTACAAAGTTTGTTTTCAATCCAAGCCATAGATTGAAAAATTATAATGTAAAAGTGAAGGATACTTCAAAGAAATCAGTATTTTGGTATAGCTGAACTTGTGCTTTGAGGCTTTGATTAGCTCTTTTGGACACACAACATTTTAGAAAGTTGGAATCCTATGCTCACTCTCAAGGTAACCAAGTTTTACATATATGGAGACAAGTCTTGTGTTTTTAGGAATAAAAATGATTAAAAAATTGGTCTTGCAATGGTGACCACTTCATTGTCAAATGATGAGATAAATAGAAAATTTGTCACAAATCTAAAGCCAAAAGTTAGGATTGAATATGGTAGAGTGAAGGAACGCAAGTAAAGACAACCAATTGGAATTTTTTGTTTTAAACATCTCAAATTCGAATATAAGATGTGTATTCAATGACGGATAGAGTTAAAGAAAGGGAGAGGACATTTCTATTCTAGGTCTAATCTACTATGGGAAAACTCATTGAAAAGGGCCATGAATGGTCTATGCTAGGAATCCATTAAAATTCTAAGTGTCATCATTGTTCAACTTTTTTGAGCTTTTTTCTCATGGGATGGTCCTCAGATAGCCTACCTTGCATCGCTATTATAAGCCCAACAAAAGTCTTTAACCGCCTCTTTCCAATCCCAAAGGTTGGGCACAATCTTACAAACACCAAACAGCATAGTTATAACCATATTGCCCATAAACACATGTCTCCACTTCATTTGCTAGAGTTCCTCCATCTGATGAATCTTTGGTACATCCGCAAGCCACCCATACTTTGTAAATTTTTGTAAATTCAATAGTGAATCTTCTTCTAAATTTGAATGCACCACTTACCAACTAATTTAATAATTTTGAGGATGAGTCCAAGTTCAAGTGACTCTTTACAATTCTAAGTCCATTAAATGGCCGTTCTAACATTCAATGATTGATCCATTTTGGATCACTCAAAATTTTAAGGATTAATTCCTAATTTAAATATTCTTTAAATATCAAAATTTGATAAAAAAAAATTTAAAGTGAAAACACTACATTAAAAATTTCATTTCAATTAGATTAATTAAAAACTCATGGATTTTCCAAAAGATTATTTATCACTTAGTCTATCCTAAAATGATCTTTTTGCCACTACAAGAGAAAGGGGTGTTTTAAGTGTATTTTTAAGTATAGTCCTAGAGATAAGATATTAAGTAATGACCTTTATAGAGATTTTCAGTAAAATTTTATTAGAAATACATGTAATTCTAGTAAATTTTTACTGAAAATCTCTATAAAGGTCATTCCTTAATATCTTATCTCTAGGACTATACTTAAAAACACACTTAAAACACCCCATTCTCTTGTAGTGTGTTGTTCCTAATTCTTTTAATGGTCCCAAAATGATCTTCCTATTGTACTTTGTAGCATTGCAAATTGGTTAGATTTAGCTTTTGATTGCAAATTAACTCCGAGTAGTAGTTCACCCTCCATCTATGCACCCATCAATCAAAACACAAATAAAATAGCTAAATAGGTCATCATTGTTTGTTTTAATTTTGCATCTCTTTAAATATTGCCCATTTGAAAGAGATGAAGCTCTAGGTGGTAGAATAGAGGTTCAATTCACACATGGTATTGGAACCATACTAAATGCCTATCAAATGAAGACCTCACACTCAACAATTAAGTGCTTACTAGTGGTCCTTAAAAATGATCCAAAATTTCCACTTTGATAAGGGCTCTAAAACTTAGATTTTTTAGGACAATAGGAGTGCACTAAACTCTATTTACAATGCAAAACAATTTCTAAAATTTTTATTTCTAGCCTTTAATCTAGAACATTTTGTCCAAATGATAGCAAGATCATTTTGGAGATGGAGGGAGTAATATTCTATAAATACTAAACTAAAAACAAGTCAAGTTTGTTTTTTAAATCAATTTTAATTCTAAAATTATAGATTAATTAAATGAACTTTTGTAGTTCTAAATGAAATTGAAATGAATTTTAGAATCAATTACTTGGGTGAGCCAATTGTCAATTGAATGAACAATTGAAAATCTAGATAGGTTCCAATGAAGTCAATTTTGGTCGGATGTTCACAAGATTTTTACACAAGGTGTAAGCATGTACCCCGTAGTAGGAATCTAGTTTATTTTTTCTAGTCGGGTGCTTGAATCAAAAGCTATGTTGCCTTGAAATTTGTTGACAGCTTGGATAATTGGGCATTTGGGGAGAATCTTTTACTTAAACCCTCATCAATCTTTGAAATTTGGCTTGTATGTAATTAATAAAATATGACATAAAATTGTCCGAATTTTTTTTTTGTTTTCAAATCATGTTTTAAGAGGAGTAAAACTTTGTTAGCTATGATAGGGCGATTTTGAGAAAAAAAACATTTTCTTCTAACTTCAAGCCTTACTACCTTGCAAGTCAAGGACCCTATCTTGTAATTTACATAGTTTTTGAAAAAGTCTACAAGTGAACTCCCTCGGGATTATTTTAGCATGAAATCTATGCCCTAAAGAATTTTTTGTTCTGAAAGGTTGTGAAAATTGAGTTTGGAAATAATCCCTATATGTTATTCTTGTAATGACCTTTAGGTTAGAAATAGTGTAGCCAATTTTTTTACAGTATTTGAAATTTTTGTTTTGATAGATATAAACCTACAATGCCTCACAAAACTGTTCCAGTACACCAAAAATCTTCTTTTGATTAAGTTTAATGGCACATGGCAAAAGCACGTGGCTATTACAATTATCTTCTAATCCAAATTCAGAAGCCACATGTTACAAGTAACGACATGCATGAGAATAAAAAATTCAAAGCCAAATTATTCAATGAAACACTTTTATGAGTGCACTATTATAGTATTATACATTGGATGTCTCCTTTAGCTTGTCAATATTGATGGGACTTGTACTTTTGCTCTTGAGTTGTGTACACAGAGCACTTAGGGAGATCACCATCAAAATTTTAAAAAACCATTTGAGATTAAAAAAATAGGGTCAATTTAATTCATTCAAGATAAAATTTATATTTACAATAGATCTACCGTAGTATTGAAAATATGTCTCCTACATGATTATTTATAAAATAGGGAGGAAGAAAATCTCTCCAAACAATTACAAATAAATATAGGGTGCTGAAAAATATGTCAAAGCCATTTTCAATCTAAAAATAGGGAGGAAAAAATACTTGTAAGTAGATAAATACCCCCTCTCCCCATTATATATCCCATTATCGCACGTGGTTACCAAATGTAAGGGTGTATGATCTCCCCGAGACAGAGCATTCTTCATAAATTCTTTGTATTCTTAAGTCCTTGCTTCTATGTAGCCAAGATGGTTTGCCCATTATCTTCTCACAAAAAATCAAATGTCATTTCTATGTTGCAAAGAGGGGGTATAGTTGCACAAGTGTCAAGTAGTTTGCATGTGGGTGTTGGAACTATGCAAAGGCTTCAAAAGAAATTTATTTTTGATGTAGAATCATCAGATAGAGGTAGAATGAGAAAGTTGGCTCCTAGAATGGAACAAGCTTGTGTGTTGGATATAACTAGAGGGAAGCTTAATATTGCTGTAGAAGCTACAAAAAATGTGCAAGAGGCTTAGAAGCATTTGCAATGCAAGTGTGTGTTGAAATAGTGAGACACGCTTTGCATAAAGGTGGTTACAATCACAAGTGAAGCAAAAAAATCCATGTCTCTATATCATGAATGTCAAAGCATGCTCAAAATTTGCAAGAGCCCATCTAGATTAAACTATAGATGATTGGAGTCATGTCATTTTCTCTTATGAGTCTAAAATCAATTGATTTTGCTCTGATGGAATCTTATGGTGTTGGAGTCATGACCCACATGAGTTCTCAACACGCACTGTTACAAAGACAGAAAAGCACGGTAGTGGTGATATCATGATTTGGGGTAGTATAACTAATCATGGGCCAAGACTAGTGTAGAAAATTAAAGGTTGTTTCAATCAACATGGATACATCAAATTCTAGAACAAACAATAGATGATACAAATAGAAAATATGGATTAGATGCTACAAAAGTCATTTTCCAACAAGATAAATAGATAATGCTTCTATTCACACCACAAAGATGATGCAAGAATGGTTTTCAAGGCAAAGCTTTAGTCTTCTAACATGGCTTGCCCAATCCCCTTATTTAAATTCAATAGAACATCTATGGGCAATCTTCAAAAGGAGATAGAATCAACATGATTCACCTCCAAAAGGAATGATTGAATTTTGGAAATGTGTAGTATAAGGTTTTTTTTCTATCATTACACATGATTGTAGGAGAATTGTAAAAATCATGCCCCAAAGGATGGAAGTTGTAGTAGCTTCAAAAGGAAAAGGAATAAAGTATTAGACAGCTTACTTAGAACACTTACAAAACTTTACCAATGTATATACTAGTTTTAAGCTTTCATTTTTACTTTCAATGATACTTGGTTTAGTTGGAACTTTTACAAATGTGTATTAGATTGGATGTAATATATGCCTCAAATTACTATTTGAAAGTTTGGACATCCATTTGTCCAAAACTTATTCCTACACCTAGAAGTTTCAATGATTGAAACAATTTTGTAAAGCACTGTATTATATATAGGGTTCACTTTACAACTATGGGGGGCTTTTTGAGGCACCTTGCCTAAAATGAAATGAATCCAAGAAAAAAATGGTAGAATGAAGCAAGGTTGTTTGAATGTCCAGATGTCCAAGGTTGCGTTCAGACATCCAACATCCAACATCCGCTACCCCTAGGACATCCCGTTACAATTAGTGTCTTGAAATTTACCGGAGGACAAAAAATTGAGCACATCTCCAACATCTGCCCGGCTTGTTAGTTTCTCCCATCCACCCCGTCCGATCTACTTGCCCAATCTGTCTGCCTTGAACCACTACCCGTCTGCCTCATTTGATTTGTCCAATCGATCAGTCCACCTTGACCAATTGGCCGTCCGCCCCATCTGATCCACCCAATCGATATGTCCGCCTCGACTGACTACCCGTCTACCCCATTCAATCTGCCCAACTAAATCATCCGCTTCGCTCGACTACCCATCTGTTCCGACTGACCGACCAATTTGTCCGCCCCGACTTAGCGATTTGACCGACGTGCCCGTCTGCTTTTGTGGGTCTTATAATAAATCATTAGAAAGGTATTGTTGAAAGCTTTCTAATGGTATGTAATGCATTCAATTTTGACAAAAACTCCAACTATGATATTGCTCTAAAGATTGGGGTCCGCTTGCCAAGTCTGTCTACCACGACCGATTGGTCGTTTGTCCCAACCGCCCCGTCTGTCCTTCTTGACCGATAACCTGTCCGCCCGCTTTTGTGTATTTTATAATATATCATTGAAAAGGTATTGTCGAGAGCTTTCCAATGGTATAACATGTGTCTAATTTGGACAAAAACTTCAATGGTGGGTTTGCTCCAAAGACTGGGTGCTAAACATTATTTTAATTTTTGTAATCTTTAGCACTCTTGGATTCTTTATTTTCACCTGAAAAGATCGAGTTGGTCATTATTCAGTATTTAAATTAGATGAGAAGTTTGCTTACAATTGTATTGTTAGAGTCAAAATATGCTTGATTAGTTTTATATTACTAAAAGTCTGACCATAAAGTTTTTCCTCTTTCAACTGAATCGATATTGTAATCTCCAACGTTTTAGATTACGTAACTTTCTATAAAATCATTTATACATGCATTATTTCTTATTCTTACCAAAATTCTTTGGCTATAAGTTTGTGGCATACATTTTTAATTTTATTTATACTAATTTTTTAGTCTTCTTAATTCATAATTTGATATTGATAGTAGTATTGAAATTTTTTGTGAAGTTAAAAAATCTATTTCTAGAGATGAAACCTACTTGTAATCATTAACCCCTCAAGTACCAAGAAGACACAATGAATCTTCTTCAAATTCTCAATGGCAAATTTTCATTAGGTTGAAATAAATCTCAATATTTTGCAAATTAGGATCTGGTAGGATAAAAAGTTTATATACTTACTGCATTATCTTATTTTCAAAATTTAAATGTGAAAAATATTTAAAATGTTTAGTTAGGAAATGTAGTCTAATAAAAAAGGGAACAAACATAATGTTTTTCCAGTGAAAGAAATAGTACAGATTGAAAAAATATTTTTTTGGACATTTCTCCTTTCTAGTCTTTATTTTACATTAAAAATTTGGATTTGGAGAAAAAAATCGGCTTTGTATTTTTAGCAATTTTAAAAATAATAGATTCAATCTAATGTGATGAAGAACACAAAATAATTAAAATGATTCCAAATTTTTTAAAGATTTTCTAAACAATATACTAATAATACAAATTATTAAATGAAAATTATACATTTCACATTTGTAGATTACAACAAGATGAATTGAAGATATTGTTTTTGATGTAGAAGTACATTACAAACGTACATAACATTAGAAGAGAACTGAGGCCCCAAAAGGGCCGCAAGTTATCTTGAGGTTCCCAACCTTGGGAACTCCATCAACTGAAAAATCAGTTGTACACAAAAGCTGTTGACCTGGTCGGGACACTACCATGTCAGAAAAAATATTAATTAATTATTTTTTAATATTTTTTAAAAAAAGAAACTAAAATTTTCATAATTTTTTTTTTAATTTTTTAATTTTTTAACTTTTTAATTAATTTTTTATTATTTAAATATTCAGACAGCGTTGTGCTGTTCCCAGCACAGGGAACAACCCTTACACAGCCCTTTGGTGGCTTGAATTTGCTTCTAATGATGAGGTTCATAGTTGTCATATATGATGGGTGATTATATTTAAAGGGCAATCACAATTTTCACTACCTAAGCATCAATATTTTTTGTATGGGATATATTATTGACAATTTACAATTTAAGATGTAATATAAGGATAAGGATTTAGAGAAATAACTTCAATTATATTTTTGTTGTATGAATGCAATATTTAATCTTGAACTACATTAAACTACATTAAAGTGCTTAAAGCATTAAAGTGCTTAAAGCATTAAAGTGCTTAAAGCATTTTGATGGGCAATTGCAAGAAGCAAATGTACTATTTCTTGTCATCTCTTGCAAATGGATATGATTTTTGGCCTAAATTTTTAGTTTTATAACTACAAATTAGAAATTTATATAAATAAGGTATATAAAACTATCATACAAATTAGAACTTTTTTTCATTTTTTTCAAAAATAATTTTACTATTTTAAGGTAATCCCAATTAAATGTCACCTTAACCATTTTGGAGGTTTTTAGTATTGGGTTGGGCCCAACAAATCAAGCTTGAAGCTAAAAATTGATATCTGAGTTTTATACAAGGATAATATAAATTGAAAAAATGTTTTTTCAAAAGTACTACTTTTCCATCTTATACATGTGTTTAAGGTATGTTGTCTTTGTATCAACATAGAAATTGTAGAATTCTTATTCATCAAGATGTAACTAGTTAATTAGAAGTTCCTTTATATTGAAAAAATGGCCAATTTTATCGATTTTTATTGCTTTTTTTCTATTTTCAAATCACAAAAACGTAAAAACATCTATTACATTGAAATTTTTAGATTTTCTACTTTTCCATGACTTTTAGAGGATATTTGGAGGGGTGCCTAATTTTTTGAAATACATTATTTTTAGTGTTCTACTAATTATCCATTTAAAAAAAATTAAGTAACTAATTATTTTTTTCCGTATAGCAATCAAAATTAAATAATTGAAGAGTGTTTTTTTCCGTACATCAAATATATCAATTTCTAATTTGTGGTATTAGTGTGGATTCTATTAGTAATTAGAAAAACACAGCTAGAACATTTTCAAAGATGCTTCTTTATTTGCAAAATTATTTTTTTGAAAATCCAAGTATATGTTTTAAGTTATAAAAATGTTCAAAACAACAAACAAATACTTGAGAACTCAACTGAGAAATGATTCCATGCCCAACAACAACTAAGCACACATTTTAGCACACATAAACTCCTCTAGCATTGAAGGCTGAAAAACAAAAGTAAACGGAAGAATGATTCAAACCTTAGGCGTGCCTTCTTTGTCTAAGATGTATGATGGAAACCTAAAAGCAATATATCATTTCTAAACTATTAAAAAATAATATTGCTATAGGACCGACCTATTTCCAACCACTTAAGCAATTACACATATTTGGAGAGTAGGTTTTTTGAGTGCAAAATTTTTTCTATATACAAAAATACAGTTTGGAAGCTTGGCATATTTTTCCAGAATTTTATTACAAAAAATGTGATTACTA